>APFE031277891.1:192272-293883 GCA_000404065.3 Pinus taeda | reverse complement strand
AACATTGAAAGGAATATAATGAAAAATCAAGCTGGTAGTCTCGGTTTTGAGATCTAGTGGGAAATCTCTGTGTATATGTGTTTTATCTGTTATGCTCTCGCATTTTTATTTTTCTTGTGATTTAGAATTCGTATGCAGATAATTTCTGTACGGGGTTAAAACCTACAGGTGGGCTAGGCAGGATGCAAGGGAATTGTTGGGCCAATATGTGCAATTTTCAAGGGGATCACTGGGAAATTCATCTAGATAGGCTCTGCGTAGTTTCTCCGGAGAAGATAATGTGGGCACTAGGAAGCACTGGCAGGAAAATATGTGTAGTTTTGTAGAGGAGGATAGGATGGAGCTGCAGGAGATGCTAATAAATATTTCACAATTATGGGAGATAGTATGGGCCCAGACATAATTGTGCAATTGTTGGGCTGATTGTAGAGTAGAACAGAAGGGTCAGCCATAAACAATTCTCTACAATTTTCAAAGTGAGAGTAGGGCAGGCTGGTAGGGAAGCCTTCATGTCAGATCTATGCAATCTCTAGGCTGATTGTCGATTGAGGTAGAAGGCTAGGTGACAGAGAACTCCGCACAATTTATGGACTGATTGCAGAGTGGGCCAAAAGGGCAGGTGACAGAAGACTTTGTGAAATTTCTGGGCTGATTGTAGAGCGGGCCAAAAGGGAATGTAACAGACAAATATGCATAATTTATGGGCTAATGATGGAGCATGCCAATAGGGAAGACTACTTGTTGTATCTACATTATTTCCTGGGACAGTGCAGTGACACGCAGCAGAGGCCTATCCCACATGTTTGTGCAATTTTTATAGGCAGTGCAAGCTATTCAGGCTAGACAAGTTCTGCATAGGTTTGGAGATAAATGCAGCCTTGGGTCACAACTCAAATCATTATTTTTATTGACCAATAGGAGGTTTGATGGGAGATCATGCTAGAAGAACAAACTTGATCAGGTTCTATGCAATTCTTTCTAGCAAGGCAAGGTTACCGAGTTATGGTCTAGTTGACGAATGGTTGTCTGGTCGAAAGATTTTCAGGAAAATTGACTACGTTTGAAGCAAGTGTACTTGTGCAGACATGACAATGTGATCACACACTTGGAACAACTTGACGACAAGACACCTCAAACCAAGAAGACAAACATGTACTTAGTGGGACTGACTCAAAGGTTAAGAGTGACATATGTGACAGTTGAGATGTGTCCTCGAATGACCGTGACAACACTTGCGAGATAATGCTTACAACTTTGTGTGTGCATGCGACCGATTTCGACAAAGTGAAAACAACTCATGCACACAAAGACAAACCTTAAAAAATTCAAAAAAATTCAAAAGCATGACATATCGATCAACATGCCAAAAGATGACTGGTGCTCAATCAAGAAAAAAAGGGTGTGAGGACTTGACACAAGCTCATGAAATGAGCCTGAGTGTTTGTGACCATCAAGGGGAAAACTAGGGAGGCCTCTGAAATTTGGATGGAGACAAAAACTTTGGAGGGTGTTGTAGCCACTACAACACTTCGTGACACGTTGGTTGAATACTAACTTCTTTATTTCAGTTCATTTATAGCACAGGGCCTTGGCCTTTCAGGAATTATTGATTCATTGTACAGGTTACTTTGGCTTCCCCACTTACCCCATGGATAGACATGGTTCACCTTGTACCAACTTAGTCAAACACAACAAAATTTTCAAGTAGATCACAGTGTTTCAAAATCGAGAAGGGTAGTTTGGTTTGTGAGCTTAATATTTGTAGAGTATAAGTTTTCATCTCTAGTGTTGCTCCACTACCATCAGGCCTAGATAGTACCCCGTTGGAGTCATGCTGGAGCAGAAGCATTTATCCACTACCGAGGAGCCTAGTTAGTACCCTAGAAGAGTTGTCTGCTTCACCTCTCTTCATAGGAAGCCTTTCTCTTCTTTCGCCTTTGTATTTTTTTAAAAGAGGATTGTGCATAGGCACTTATTTATTTTGGGATGAAAGAGGGATCTCAAATTATTAAGAGGAGAAGAGGTTGTTCCTTCAGAGAAGCATGTAAGACCTCTGATTTAGGTTTGCTCATTCATATTTTTCCCCTTCTCCATTTCTAGTAGTTGGATTAAGCTTGAACACATAGAGAAGAAAACTAAGTACGACATCTAGTTTCCTGGTTTAGGCACAGGATCATGGTTTGACTGGAGCTTCCCTTACAGATGGATCCTTTTTTTTGTCCAAGATTCATTGGCCAAAAGTTACATCCAAGCACATAGAAGACGGGCAAAGGATTTTCCAAGCGATGTCGTGTCACAAGACTCTTGTACTTCAGCCAGATACTTATTCAAAATTCAAAACATAGTATAGGCACAACACTTATGTGTTTAGCAAAAATAAGAGGAAAACTCAACACAAAATGGAAAAACAAGACAAGGAAATGAGTACACAACAAGTAAACAAAACTAGAAGACAAGAAAGAAAAATGGCTAAAGAAAACATAATGAAAATAAAAAAACCATGAGGGACTACTCGTGCAAGACGAGTTCAAGGAAGGAAAAATAAGATGGATCTAATCCTACTCCTATCCTAACAGGTAAATGGTCAGGATTATGTGACATGAAATTTCCAATGAAGCCATCATAGTCATTCCCAAACTGCAACCACAAAGATAAAAGCGATTAAAATAGATAACAAATAGTGTGCAATAGAAAATACAAAATCTTGAAAATCTTGCATACAGAAAGAAAGTTTTTTCTTGTGGGCAGAAAAATGTGTCACGACCACCCAATACACATGCTGACCTTTTCGATGAATAATATTATTCAACAAACCTCAGAAGCCTCTTGTGAGTGTGTGTTCATATGCAATGATCTTGTTAGCGAGCGCAAGGAAGGATTGAAGCTTGTTGCATGCAACATGGCTTTCCAAGTAATATTGTTCCAACCATTGATCGATTGGATTGTGAAATTCATAATGGTTATTTGGAAGGTCTCGTGACCTATGAAAAGGTGGCTTTCTGATTGACGAGACGAGATCATGAGGGGAATTTTGTACAGACAAATAAATCTCATCATTCTCATCAGTCATGCCAAGATAATGAGGAACTACCATAACCATCAACACAAGCTGAAGTGCCTCACCCGCTTGATAGAAGTCTAAGGAGAAAGATTCTAAACAGTGAAGATTGAAGAGAACAAAGTAACTATCACTGAATGCCCTGTTGGAAAAATTATGAGCTACATGATAGTAGCTCGATATGGGGGAATGATCAAATGAGCTTGTTGAGACAACAAATTCCCATTTTGAAATGAACAAATAAAAATTCATCTGAACGATCTTGAGAATGCACTGAAAAATGGAACCAAGTTCGTTGTGATCTAGGCATAATGGACCACCCCCCTGTAACTAGTCAAAATTTGCGTAGGCATCATCGTCATCAGAACAATGTAAAAGGGATTCTAGCATTGTGAATGCATGAAACCAGTTGGGGCATTGTGAAATGAAAGGAACTTGATTCACATGATAGCTTGTGTGCTCATCATCGCATAGGGGAATTGTTGGTGTGATGAGCTAGTAGATTTTAAGTACAAGATTCACAAGGAGATTGAGGAGTTGATAATGAGACAGTAAATCTGCTAAGTATGATTGTGGGAAAAAGATAGTATTTGGGATGATAAAATCCATAATTCCATGATTTCATTAGGGATAGACATTCTTATCCAGAGTTTGATGCAAGAGATGTGCATGAAGATAGATGCGTTGTGACAGATTTGTGATTTCAGTCATAAGTGAAATTTTGAAAATTTGAGAGATCACATCTAGAATACCAAACATTTTTTACATGTGAAATCACATTAAGTGAAACCATGTAGATAGACAGATTGTGCATGAGAAATCAGATCTAATTGAGTTCTGGGGGATTACCAGAGTTGCGAGTACCTGACGGAACCATCAATGAACGTTGAAGTGCATTGACTCACTGACATATCCCAAAACATTCCAAAATTACAAAATCATATTTTGAATCTTGAACCAGATTGTGCATGGCTTGAGGGTGGCTGTTGTTGATGATTTCATAATTTCTCTTAGGATGGTAGCCATCTCTGTCACAGGTTGCACTATATTTTTTAGCTTCAGTAAGCTAACTTAAAGAGTTGTTTTCAAGCAAGAGAAGACATAGCAGGGAATGGGAAGTATGCTCTATTATTAAACCATTTTCAACTTCATCATGAACAACCTCACTACCTTGTGTCAATTGAGTAGATAACTCATTGGATGAATAAGTGAGAGAACATGGAGTATCTCTAACTCATGTGGATGCATTGTGAATGCTAGGACACAAGGACAAGTGAGGTGAAGAGGAAGTTTCAATATGAACGTATTCTTTGACCGGAGGACATTCTAGATCTGAGTTCGAGTATTCATGATAAAATGAAAGATCACATGATGTGCTTGGGCATTCGTCACGACATATGGAATCATGGGAGTGATGACTTCCCAAGGCTAGTGGTTGATCAAAATAATTAATTATACAAGATGTTTCACTGAGATTAGAAGATTGAGAATTGTTAGAGAATGGAAACCCATTTTTTTGATGCAGATAATTTGGAATCAAAGAGGGAGAATTAATAGTGTCCTCACCCTTCTACTCTTCTACCGATGTAATGTGACCTCCTTGCACTTGATCACAATTTGCAGCTTGAGGATCGAGAGAATGCACACAGCTAGCTGGTGAAATATATTGATCAAGAGAGTCATGGTACAAGGAGTCATGGCTTGTGAATGATGGATGATGGTAGAGAGGTAGATCAACTTCGATACTTGAACTGTGCATGGTGATGTCCTCTTGTGGAATGGAGAAGTGATTCTTGGCTATAGGCTTTCTGAACCATTCTGGAACTTCCTCCATGGAAGTGGGAGACAGATGAGAAGATAGGTTGGGGACATGCCACACAAATTCCTCATATTTGCAATCCCCGCAAGGGGGTACCCACCTCAGGATTGGAAAATGAGGAGGACAAGGAACAAAGGGGGTATTGGGCTCCTCATCTACATTCTAGGGTGCTTCACGATCTGCAAGATTTGGGGAAGTAGAAAAATCAAAAGGTTCAGGTTCATCGTATGAAGAGACATGAAAAAAAGTGCTCGAACTGTTGTTTCAAGAAATCCAAGTTCAAATATTCTTTTGAAATTTCATAGAAAAGGAGAAGAAATCTATCAAAAAATTTCTGAACTGATTCATTAGGCTCCATTCTTAATAGGTTTATTCTTCCACAAATATCTAGGTAGTTAGATTTATTGGAGGCTTGATGGAGCTCCTTGATGATCCAGATCTTGGGGGGAGGCCCTTAAGATCTGAAAAATTGAAATAACAGAAGAAAAATAAGAGAATTCCCAATAAACAAAACCACAAAGAAATTATTTACTAAAATAGAGAATAACTGTAAAAGTTAGATTGTGGTGGACAAACTATCCTTTTCCAAAATGTGACTTGTTACTTATACTATTTTTTCAGTTGCAATACCACAGGTCAATTCCATGGGTGAATGAATACCATGGGTGGATAAATACCATGGGTGGATGCCACTTACAATACCATGGATAAATTCCATGGGTGGATGAATACCATGGGTTGATGCCATTTTCTATTCAGATCATTCCTCCCTCCTTAAGAAGCAATGGTACCCATTGCATGAAGTTCCATCTTGCGAAGTCTTTGTTGAATATGAAGAGTCATTGAAGAGAAGGGTTTTATGTGGTTAACTCATAACCATGATGAACGAGGATCCGAGGATAGAGATACCATGTAATTCTTGTGATGAAATGTGATACTGACAGTGTGCGGCCTAACAAATGGACTTCAATGAACTGTGGGTTTGTGGATGACCCATAACCATGATGAACGAAGATTCAAGGATAGAGATGCCCTGTAATGCTTGTGACCAACTATGATACTGATAGTGTGCTACCTAGCAAATGGATTTCAATTAAGTGTGGGTTTGTGGATGACCCATAACCATGACAAACAAAGATACGAGGATAGAGATACCCTTTAATGCTTGTGACCAACTGGGATACTAACAATGTGCAGCCTAAGTCGAATGTTGCTATGTTGAAACTAATGAATGTGAAGTAGGTACCTACTAAACCAAGGTGGGAGGGCACATCTCCAAAGGGAAACCACTCCGAATTGCTACTCTAGAACCAAAATGGACATAACTCAGTTAATATAACTCAAAATATTTACTATAACCTATTTTTGGAAACAGAAGGACCATTTTTCATCTTCCCATGTGTTGGAAATCTTTATCTAGAAACTCTAGAATCTCATATTCGCACTGCAACTTTTCCGTCGTCACAAAATTTTTGAAAAAATAACTAATTTTAAATTAGCTATATATCCCACATACGAACTCTGATTCGACCCATTGTTTTTTTGAAATTGAGAAATTTTCCAAGATGAGATCAAATCTACAATCACTTTTCTGAAATTATGCACCAAAATTGCAAACGAATATAGGAGAGTATCCATCCATGAATTGTTGTCATAAACATTTTTGCAACATCGCTAATTTTAAATCAGCCATGTCTTCCTCATCCGGACTCCGATTCAGCCGATTGTTTTTTTTGAGTTTGGGTATTTTTTCGCAAGGAATCCAGATATCTTATTTTTTTTTGTAAATTTTGCACCAAAATTTTATACATGATCTGCAAACTCACCGCCAAAAAACATTCCTACAAAAAATGAAAATAGAAAAATTAGTCCCGCTTGGCCCAAGAAAATGCTCTGTGGAGGATGTATCACATGCTTGAAGTTTGTTGAATGTTGTTGCAAAATTTGAAACTGAAATATGAATCAAACCCTCATTCCCATGGAATCATAAGATGCTTTGATACCACCTTTTTTTTTTTTTTTTTTTTTTTTTTTTTCTCTCTAAGTGTGGCCGCAAATTTCACTTTTGTGTTTTAGTGGTGGCACTAGAGTAGAAAAATTTGAACTGTGTGGCTACTCAAATTCCATGGGTGGATGAATACCATGGGTTGATTCCATTTTCTATTCAGATCACTTAAGGGAAAGTAGAAGGGAATAAACAGAAGCATGTGGCAAGGTATCACACCACCAATTAGCACAACCTTCAAAAGTGTGGAAGAAAAGCACACAAGAAGAATCTGCATTATCGATTTCATAAAGTTGGTAAAATTGAAGAAAATTAGAAATGTGCTTGGATAGGTAAGTTTTGTCCTCACCATCAAACGTTAACTTGGAAAAGTGAATGAGAATCTCATCCGGAAGTGAAATTTGATCAAGGGAAAAACTGGAGATACACCGTGGGAGAACGATTGGTGTATCAACCATTTTAGATAAGAGATTCAAACTAGATGCAACAGGCTCAACTTGTCATAGGGCCCTCCTTCTAGTGCCCTTTTGTTGATGGTGCTGGACCCGCCAACAAAGGGGATCTCCTCGGTATGAAGTCCCAACTAGACCTCACACCATTTGGTGTAGGAGTCCCATCTGGTATGATGGTGCAGTTGCCATTATCTTAGAGATCTTCCTTGGCTCTAGATGTCAGCACATGAGAGTGTTATGCTAGTATCTTTAAACAACAAGGTACATGTGCCTCGTGAGCGCATAATGTAACTTGTGTCTAGTTTCTATTACTATAAAAGGGGAAAGTGAAGTGAGCCTCTTGATGAGAGGGAGTAGTCCCAACCCAGGAAGAAACACATGTGAAAACAACAAGGGTTTGTCCAACATCTGGAGGAATAGTCCACAACGGATGAGAAAGTCGTTAAAACCAAAGTTCAAGGGAAAACACATACACCATCCAACATAATAGTCCACATGTGGGGTGACAGTCATTAAAACCAAGAAAACACAAGGATGATTTTTCTAATATCTACTGGAGTAGTCCACATGGATGGGAAAGCAGTGATAAAAAATACAACACATAGTCAACAATGTAATTACTAAAATAACCAAAGTAGTTCAACTCTCTTAGTACATGTTAACAAAACATGCATTACTAACATTTAAAGAATAGTCTTACAAACAGATACAAAACATGTGCGAAAACGTGATAGTCTAAGACAGGCTTATGAATTAAGAAAAAGTTCCAAAACACATATGTACCCCATACATCACTAGCCCTAGTAGTGGGACATTAGAGCCACTGCCTGCTCCTCAAAGAACAGAGTATAGTCTGTCAAGGCTATGTCAGAGGAGCCAAGGTGAAAAAGTCCTTTGCTCATACAATGAGGGGTTATATATAGCCAAGGGGAGATAACTAACCCTTGTGACTCTTCAATTTCCCTCATGACTATTTGAATTCCTATGACTTTTTGACAAAAAATGACTCTCCAACTTCATATGTGGGTCTCTTAGACTTCCACTTTGCATTAAATTTTTTAAAACAAGTATGGCCCATAGTAGTCATGTGGATGAAACAAATAATGACATAAATTGACATGACACTACTGGCATGTACTGGCTCACTGTGGTGTTTGTGTCAAGCTGTTGTGCTGCAGAGTGATGGTATGCTCTCGGTGTAACATGTCTTCACCTTCACATTGAAAAGTGCACAGGGTCTCCGATGGTCTTGGTATTTGCTTAATGGCGCATGTGTATGTGTTCATTTTTCTCACTGCTCGATGTGTTTCGTGCATTTGTTCAACTGTGAGAAAGTCTTCGAGCATGTGCTCCTCATCCATCTCATTCGTCGTTGTGCCATGTTCATTGATGTACCTATTCCTACAATCACTCCGGATGAGATGAAATCAAATCCAAAAATCTCATAGTCTAACATGATTCATTGTTTTCCATTTCGGTGCAGGTGACCGAGAGAGGTACAAGGAACTGAAATTGCGCAGAGCATAGCTCAGGCTGGGATGCAAGGTTCCAAATAGATTTTGGGAAAACTGTGTAGATGTCATTGGGAGGCATATATGCACAATTTGGGACAACAATTATAGTTGTGGGGTAAAACCTAGTTGGGAGGTTGAATTGCACAGTTTCCCAGAGGAAGGCTAAGCAGGGTGTCACAAAACTACTGGGCCAATCTATGCAATTTTCAAGGGGAGCATTGGGCAGGTTATCTAGATGGGATCTATGCAGCTTCTCTAGGGAAGAAAATACAGGAAACAAAAAGCCATGGCAGAAAATATGTGTAGTTTTCCATAGGAGGACAAGATCGGGTTGTAGGAGCTTCTATTCAACATTACGTAATTCTGGGAGACAGTCTGGGCCCAGACATAACTACGCAATTTCTGGGTTGATTGCAGAGTGGGACAGAAGGGTCAATGATAGATAGATCTACATAGTTTTCAAAGTGAGAGAAGAGTAGGATGACAAGGAAGCCTGTCTATCAGATTTTTGCAATTTTTGGGCTGATTGCAGAGTGGGGCAGAAGGGCAGGTGACATACAAATCCACACAATTTCTAGGTTGATTGGAGAGTGGTCCAGAAGGGCAAGTGATAGACAACTCTATCCAATTTCTGGGCTAACTGAAGAGTGGGCTAGAAGGGAAGGTGACAAACAAATCTGTGCAATTTCTGGGCTGATGATAGAACAAGCCAGTAGGGAAGTCTTCCCATTAGATTTGTGCAATTTCCTGGGATAGTGAAGTGACAGGCAACAGAGGCATGTCCCACACGTCTGCACAATTTCTATAGGTAGTACAAGGCATTTAGTCTAGACAGGTTCTGTGTAGTTTCTGAGATCGTTGCAACCCTGGGTACCACTCAAGTCATTTTTTCGGTTGACTAGCAAGAGGCTTGATGGGAGATCTTGTGGGAATTGCAGACTGGATGAGGTTCTGGAAAAAATTCTGCATAGTTCTAGGAGACAATCAGCTGGCTCCTTTCTAGTATTGTGTAGTGCAGGCTACCTAGAGGATGGCTTCAAGCTCTACGAAGTTCTAGGTAGCAGTGCAAGGTCATTGAGATCAAGGTCTAGTTGATGGATGGTTGTCCAGTTGATAGATTTTCAAGAAAATTGACTAAGAGTGAAAGGAAGTGTACTTGTGCATACATGAAAATTTGATCACACACTTGGCATGACTCAATGACAAGACACCTCAAACCAACAAGACAAACATGTGCTAAGTGAGACTAACTCAAAGGTTAATAGTGACAAGTGCGACAGCTAAGATATGTCTTTGAATGACCATGATGACACTTGCGTGAAAGTGTTTACAAATTTGCGTGTGAGTGAGATTGATGTCGACAGAGTGAAAACAACTGATGCACACAAAGGCAAACGTTCAAAAATGCCAAAACAAACTCGTAAGCATGACATAGTGATCAACATGCCAAAAGACGACCAGTGGTTGATCAAGAAAGAAGGTTGTGAGGAATCGACACGAGCTGATGGGATGAGCCCAAGTGTTTGCGGCCATCAAGGGGAAAACCAAGGAAGGCTCTAAAATTTGGATGTAGGCCAAAATTTTGGAGGTTGTTGTCGTCACTACAACATATTAAAAATAAGGCAGAGACGACAACAACATCTGGTTTTTTCCCACATTGGGTTCCCACCTTAAATTTGGTATTCATTTTTGTTTCTTATGTGTGATGGTTTATTTTTATTTTTATTTAACATGGTTACTATCTCTATAATGTTTAATAAAGTACCGATGCACTAGATCAAGATAAAAAGAGGATGAATTAATTGAAACATAAGTTTAATGGATATATGCTAGTTATCTTTAGAACAGTAGTGTACACATGCGGGTTCCCTTTAGTAAAGTCATGTACAGAAATCAAAATATGAAACTAAAAATTTTATGATTTGAAAATACTAATTCACCCCCCACCCCCCCCCCCCCCCCTCCCACCCCCCACCCCCCTCCATATATTTTCCCCTATAGGGTGTAGAGTTGTAGAAATTGGAAACACCCACTGAAAAGGAATTGGAGGGAAAAAAGAGATCCCATATGTCTGAGGGCTCGGGCTTAGAAAAAGAAGTCCCCCTAAAGGTAGATTAAAATCAAATGGAAATAGTAACAATCACTCCCAATCAAGGAGTCTGGAAAAAGCTGGATAAAAAGAAAGGAAAAAAGGGGAAGCTGACTGATTTTTTTTTTTTAATAGTTTCTTCTTGTTTTTGGTTCTTTGGCCAAAAGGATGACATGATCAAATTATTTTGAGCATCTATAGAATGTAATTTTGTTCCTTGTTTTAGGATGAATAAAATTATGATTTTATTTGGAAAAAAAATTAGGATGTAGAGCTTTAAAATAGGATTTGAGAGAACACTCTTCAAGGCTATAAAATTGAAACTAACTCCACTAAATATAGTGAATCCACTACCATGCTAGATTTTTACTAGAAATTTCCTCTAACAAGGGAGTTAAGCACTCAACCACATCATAAACATGTGGAGTTACATCCCTAGTCCATTAGTTCTTGTGTTTATTGGATTATGTGCATCTGAGGATCTCTTTGAGAAGCATAACTCACTGTGAGCCATCTCTCAATAAGTTTTAGGCTTAATTACCATGTTTATGTGCATGTTCTCGATCACACATGTCCCATCGGTCATTTATAAATGAGGTGATAGACTTAGTTTTTGATGTTTAAATCTCTTAACTAGGTGATTATGGGTGGGAAGTCCCTACGGTGGCTAAAGAAAACGTTAATCACCATATAAATTCTCGTAGGGGGTGATTCTCAACTCCGTCGAGGTCACCTATGTTGTTCAAAGGTTGATATATGGAGGTTCAGGTAACTATTTCTTAGTTCTTCATTAGTCCAAGGTCCTTAGGGATTTCATCACCTCAAACATCTTGGATTTGATGAGTTACCTTTGTTATATTTGGTTTCTTGTTATTACTCTTAGTATATTTTATAATTTGTGCTCTTTCGTCTTATTATAGTTGATCATAGTGTGTATTGTTTAACTAATTAGCTATATATTCATTGTGTTTTTTCAAATTACTCATCATTCACATAGATTTGTTATGAAACCAGCTCACAAAATGATAGAAAATATAGATCAACGCCTTAGAATTTAGCCTCTTCGAGGGGGAAACCTCCTTTACATTACAAAAATGAACAATTCTTGGATGATACAAATGACTAAAACTCCCTTCTATATATAGGAGTCTAAGGGGTCACAATATAATCAAGCTGGCATAACAGTAATAACATAAAGGCACAACAATAACAATATTGGGTTTCTATGGGGCACACTAATAACAATATGGGGACAATAGGGGCACAATAATAACAATAAGAGCTACAATGACAATGGTAATGGGGGAATCACTAGTATTATAGGGACCTACATGTTACAGATCCATTTGGGCACATCAACCGCAACTTACAGATCAATACTATTAGGGCTCATGAGCCCCTAATGTAGTTATTACATGCCCTAAAGAAGTTAGTCATCAAAATGCCTCACTTCCCAACAAGTTCCATCACTAAAAACATCGAAAAACTACCTCTGAGAAGATCAGCATAGGTAGGCCTTCATTAGGGTGCGCTACAATGCAAACCATACATTGACAGGGTGCTATGCAGCACACTCGGTCGCTCTTTGGCTTGTGCTAGGCGAATTTGAGCAAAATTCCTTGAGGGTTTGAAGATTCCTTATCCATTGGAAGCCTATAGAAGTTTCTCAATGTCACCTACTCCTTTGAGTTCTCATTTGGATGAGGAAGGGAGTTAAGGAACATAAATCCCCTATCCCTTCTTCCATGGAACTGATTTCTAAATTTAGAAAGGCATTCATTACCACCATTGATGGCATAACCTCCTTCATTCACCTATAAAAAGATCACTCATCTAAGAGATCAGGGGCTGGAAAATATTGAGTTATAGGGAGATGTTTTTGTTATGAGACCAGAGTTGACTACAAAGTGTTGTATAGTGTTGAAGTGTATTTCTTGTTATGAGGTGAAGAGGGAATGAATTGGAAGAGTGTCACTAGATTGAGCACATATGGGTTGTAATTCTTCCTCTTATCAATAAAGTCTTCAAAACATTTTCCTTATGGTTTTGTTATATGTCAATGCTTTCATATGTATATCATGTTCTCGATTCTATGCTATTTATAAGAAATAGATCATTATCATTTTCCTTGATGGGTTTTTGTCTCTATGTTTGTGCAGGTACTTTTCAAGCGGCTTAAGTATGAAAAGGAGCGGCAAGATGAGTTAAGGGAGACAAGGAACTAGCGAAAACTACAAGTAGGTTTCTCTTCTCTCTTGTTTTATCTATTGATTATAGAAAAGGTAGAGATTACTTTGTCTATTGTTACTAGACCTACTACTAAATCTAGAGGGTTAGGAATTTGTCCAAGAACACTAAATATTCTTGAAACACTAACATGTCACTCTCCTTCCGAAAAGAATCATCCTCAATGCTTGAGTAGTTATGGATGCTTCTGTATAAAATTCTCATCCTCCCATGTGGAATCTTCAGTGGATAAGTTCTTCCACTTGATGAGATACTTCGAAATTGATTGATTTTGTAGCATTCAAGTTCTTGTTTCTATGACTACTTCCAGTTCTAATATGATTTTCCCCTCTTTGTCAAGTTCTGGCAATATTGTTTGAATTGGGAGCTTTTCATATAACCTTCTATAAACATAAAACATGGAAAACTGGGTGCACTCGGGAAGCTACAGGTAGCTCCAATTTGTATGCCATAGTACTAATCTTTTGCAACACCTTGTACGGACCATAATACTTTGGTGATAATTTATTATCCTTCTTAGCTTGCTTGAGGGAGATTTGTTTATATGGTTGTAGCCATAGGAATACCTATTCATCTACATAAAAACTTCTTTTGCTGCGATGTTGATCTTCCTATTGATTCATTCTATTCTGCGCCAACATGAGGTTATCCTTTAAGAGTTGGAGAACTTGTTTTTGATGCTCGATGTGATGTTCCATTTCTTGAACCTTAGAATTTTCTCTTAAATATGATGTGATGGATGGTGGATGATATCCATAAAGTGCCATAAATTGGGTCATTTTTATTGCAGTATGGAAGAAAGTGTTATACCACATTCATCCAGAGGCAACCATTTGACCCATTGAGTTTGTTTATCAAATAGAAAGCAACGAAGATATCCTTCCAAACATTTGATTACTATCTCAGTTTTCCCATCAGATTGAGGATGATAATATGAGCTATGAGCTAACTAAGTACCAAGACAAGAAAATAATTTTGTCCAAAAATTTCCAGTGAAAATGGGATCTTTTTCGCTTACAATAATCTTTGGGTTTCCATGTAGATTTTGAATTGTTTCCATAAATGTAGTAGAAACTGTACTAGCTTTAAATGGATGTGATAATGCACAAAAGTGTGCATACTTGGTAATTATGTCAACTACCACCATGATGACACCCTTTCCTTCAGACTTGCATAAACCTATGATAAAATCCATTGAAACCTCCTCCCAACGTTGGCTTGGAATGGATAAAGGTTGTAATAGACCTGGGGTCTTAATTGTTTCAAATTTTTTTTGTTGGAAAGCCAAACATTCCACCACAAACTTTTGAATATATGATTTAAGGCCATCCCAAAAAAAATCCTTCTTAACCTTGTGGTAAGTTTTAAAAAATCTTGAGTGCCCTCCTTAGGGAGAAGTGTGCGATTCCATAAGAATCTTTTGTTTGAGTTGGGAATTCTTACATAGATATAAGCGATCTTTGTACCATAACGAATCACTTTTCTAGCTAAATTTATTAGATGTACTGGGATCTTTTTGTAACTTTTGAATGAGTGCCCACACTTCTTCATCATTCTTCCATTCATCCCTTGCTTAATTTATCCAATCTGGTTGGATAATAGAAATGGCGCACAACAATGCTTCCACATCCTCATCCTTTCTTGTGAGTGCATCTGCCACAACATTTTTCTTCCCTTTTTTGTAGATGATTTCAAAGTCATAACCCAACATCTTTGTGACCCATTTTTGTTTCTCTTTAGAGGATAATCATTGTTCTAAAAAGTATTTAAGACTATCATGATCCGTTTTTACCTTGAAGTGTCTTCCCATTAGGTAGGGCCACCATTTCTTAAGTGCATGTAGTATTGACAAGATTTCCTTCTCATAAATAGCTTTTTGTAAATACTTTCCTTTGATTGGACTACTTTCAAAAGCAATGGGTATTTCATCTTGCATTAAAAAAACACCAATTCCATTTCTTGAAGCATCACATTCCACAATAAAGGTTTTTGTGAAGTCTAATGTAGCTAAGACTGGTGCTTGCCACATTGTCTCTTTAAGATGGTCAAAGGCCTTTGTTGCTTCTGGAGTCCATGAAAATGCATCTTTATTCAATAATGTTGTTATAGGTGCTATTATTCTCCCATAATTCTTAACAAACTTGCAATAATAACCTGTCAACCTGAGAAATCCTCGCAGATGCTTTATAGATGTGGGGATTTTCCATTCCTTAATGGATTTAATTTTGCTAGGGTCTATGTTAACACCTTCATGAGATATAATATGACCCAGATATTCTACCTTTTGTACTCCAAGGAAACATTTGTAACTTTTTGCATATAATTGTTTCTCCTCCAATAGTTTGAGCATCCTGTCAACATGTTGAACATGATCCTTCCAAGACTTGTTGTAGATTAGTATATCATCAAAAGATTACTAATACAAATTTTCAAAGGAAGGGTTTGAAATTGGAATTCATCAAACCTTGAAATGTAGAAGGTGCATTGGTAAGGCTAGAAGGCATGACCAAAAATTCATAATGACCCTCATGAATTCGAAATGTTGTTTTCAGAATGTCTTTAGTCTTCATTCTGATTTGATGATATCCTGAACGAAGATCCAACTTGGTGAAGTAAATTGATCCATGCAATTCATCCAATAATTCATCAATGACAAAAATGGGAAATTTATCTTTAATAGTGAACTTTTTGAGCTCCCTATAATATGGACACATGCGCCATGATCCATCCTTCTTGTGCATCAATACTACTAGAGCAAGGAAAGAACTTTGACTATGTTGAATTATACCAGCCTCTAGCATTTCTACAACCATACGTTCAATTTCACTCTTTTGGGCATTGGGATATCTGCACGACCTGATGTTTGGAGGAACACTTCCTGGAATCAAATGAATAACATGATCATGATCACGAATAGGTGGGAGGCCTTTGGGAGTCTAAAGTACCTTGGAATTATCATCCAATACTTTTTGGAGATCTGGAGAAATAGATGATTTCAATGTGGGAACCTCTAGCGAACATAATTATGCAATTACGCCTCATTCCTCCTTCTTTATAAGCTTTTTCATACCGTTAGAGCTGATTATCTTTCCCAATTTCACTGCAATACCCCTTAATTAAACTTCCTTTCCTTCCACACAAAATTTCATGAATAGTTCTTGAAAATTAAAAGCTATTGCACCCAAGGATTGTAGCCATTGGACTCCTAGTACAACATTAGAACCACCCATTGGAATGGAAAGGATTGGGGTATTCAATAGATATTCTCCCATGGATAGCTTGATATTATGGGAATTTTCAGAGAAATTTATGGTTCCTCCACTTGCAACCATCACTTGACACTTTGGTGTTGGATATAAGAAGTAATTCAATTCCTTGTCTATCTTACAATGAATAAAATTATGGGTACTTCTCAAATCAATCAAGACTATTACCTTTTTCTTATTTATATGTCCTTCTATATTGATAGTTTGAGGAGTGGTAATTCCAACCAATGCATTACAAGATATGGTCGGATTCATTTCTTCTTTATCTAGGGTTTGTTCCTGCAGTATATCCTCTTCTTTTGACATTTCTTGTTCCTTTTCTTCCTCCTCTTCACAATCTATGTAGAATAATTTTTTCTCAACACACTTATGACCTTTAGTGTATTTTCTATCACAACTATAACAAAGCCCTTTTTCTCTTTTTTCTTCCAATTGTTGTGGTGGCAATGTTGAACCTTAGAATTACCTTCTCCTTGACATTTGTTTTCATGTTTTTTCTCTTATTTTCTCATAAGACTACAAACCCAATCAATGATAAATGCTAGGTTTTGTCTTAGGAAAGCATTAAAATGATCACCATATTATATTTTCATGTTCTTGCTATTTCAATAATTTTTTGCAAATTAGCTACAGAACGTAGCCTATTCTGTAGCTAACTAAGGATTCTATAGCTACTATCATGGTCTGGCAGGTTACAGGTGTCAAATGAAGAACTGGGCCACATGGGGATTTCTAGAATCATCTTCACATGGATTCTATCCTATTCACTCAGTCTAGATCGACAAAAAAACGTTCCTAAAGTCATGGTCAAAGATGGAGTAAAATATGTTATCTAGAAGCAGTAGGACTCTTGATTTTCTCTTTCATAGCTAATCAAGAGTCTAACAATTTTATTGAAGATTTAATTCAAATTAAGCCACCTGTAGCTAATCAGAAGTTAAACAGTCCTATTACAATTATAAGTAAGCCATTTGTAGCAAGTTTTTCTCATAAACAATCATGTTAGATTTAATTCGAATTAGCCACCTATAGCAAGTTCTTCTCCTAAACAATTATGTTATTTTCCTATAAATATTGCTTGCATGGAACCGAGAAGTAGTTAGAAGCTATAAGGAATTATAGGCTTTTTGCTGATACTCTGTATTCAAACTTTGTTTTGTTCATAATACAAACTTCATTTTTTCGATCATGGTTTAAAGTGCATCTTTAACTAGCTAGCATTCCAGCCACATCAGTTGCAAAGGGCCCCTGCACTGAAGGAGGTTTTCCACTTGTTGTTTTTCATTTAATTTCTATTACTCTGCTTTCAGCAAGTCTGTTTTCTAATATATAATGATGTTTCATTTCAGTTTTTAACCAATAGTGTAAGGATAAAATCACAATTGTGCAGCCTTTTTCTTCTAAGACATTTTATGGAAAAATGACTTTGTTTCAAAAACTAAATGAAGATTGAAGTAATAAGAATACACAATTGCTTAATTTTCTTACTGTTTTATTATTAATTCTCTTAGAACAGAATGTCAATTAACTGTGCTAATCGATGTTTTCAAAAACCATTTGAAAATGATGATGATCCTAAATTAAATGGTTAAATATCTAATTCATACAGTGATTGAATTTACTTAGTATTTTTACATGCTTTTACCTTTTATCTTATGCTTTCAGGTCCTTACTTAGTTGCATCACTTGACATTCCAAAAAAATCATTTCAAGGAGATTGATTTCATCATATACCAAAATTGAATGGTTGAATGTTTAAATGAATGCAATTATTGAGTTACCTTCTACATCAATATCACTTCTGGTTTTAAGAATTAGATCCATGGATTAGGACAATGATAAGATAAAATAGATGCTATGTTTTCTTATTAGGTTCTAACTAGTCAATAGTTCTTGGTCCATTTTTAGGAGATTCGACTAACTTAGGAACCTTTCCTTTCCTTTAAAATTCACTAGATCCATTTAAATTCTCTCATAGGTTGTATATTCTTAGACATCAAAGAACATAAACCCCCAAAGCAAACATAAAATAAAAAACAATGAAGTAAGAGAAAAGTTAACTAATCACATATAGTGCATCACACTTCATTAGTCAATAAACCTTGGTTGATAATTTATGCAAGCAATTTAGGACACTAAATTGACTAAACGTTTTGGTGTCATTGCCGGGGAAGTGTAATTAAGTAATTTCATCTCTTACATTAAAAGAAAAAATGATATGCGTAGAGAAAGAGACTCTAGGGGTAGATTCATAGGTAGAGGTAGGAGTTCAATTCCTAAAACACCACTTACTCCACCAAGACTAATAAGAGATACAACTACATCCCAAACTCATATTCCTTGCCATGGACCTCCTGAAGTTCGAAGGTCAGAAATTAAATCAAGAGGATTTCCTACTACATCTACTAAGGCACTCCTAGAGGAAGAAAATCTTGGATCTCCAACAAAAGGAGTAGCCTTTTTCACCTCTACAGGGGAACATATTTTAGTTGAAGAATTAAGAATACCCAGTGGAGAAGAATAAGTAGAACCTTTATTCCACATACCATTGATAGAGGAACCAGAGGAAGAACAATTAACCTTGCATGTTGAATCTTATATTAACTCTAAAGAAACTATAATGGCAAACGAAGGAGAGGATGGATAATTTTCACTATTTTGAGGAGGAGGAGGTAGAGGTAGAGGAAATAATGGAGAAGGTAGCGCAAATAATGGAAGAGGTAGAGGAAATAGGGAAGTTTATGATTCTTTCGGATTCCCTATAGTTGATTAAGAAATATATGCCACAATGAAAAATATATCACTTCTTTCCTCCCAAATTTTCATGGATTAAAAACTGAAGATCCTGAAACCTTCTTATTTGAATTTGAAGTCTTGTGCAGAACTTATGATTATTCACAAGACTCTCAAAAACTCAAATTGTTTCCTTCAACATTGAAAGGAGATGCTTTAAAATGGTTCATGGGATTGGTCACTTAGTCTATTAGAGCATGGAATGACATGAAGAAAGTGTTTTTGGACAAGCATTTGGATTATTTCATTCCTATCAATCACAAAGATGAAGTGTTCGAAATGATGCAAAGAGAGGATGAAAATTTGGAGGATTTAATTGAAAGATTCAACTATAACTTAAAAAGAGAAAAAATGGATAACTTAGATGAAGATACTTTAAAAGCTCTTTTATTAATATCCATTAGAGTTGAGTGGATAGACATCCTTAACATGATGGGGAAGGGAGATATCTCTCAACTCACATTAAGTGACATTGGAGAATTATGTGTTCATCTATCAAGAGGAAAGTATAAAACTGGGAAAAGTTCAGGAGATCCTTCTCTTGTTAGAGTGAATAAATCTGCAACTGGATCAATGAGTAGGGCGGAAATTGGAAACATGCTTGATGAATTTAAAACAGATATTCTAGGTAGCCTTAGTGAACAGATAGACACCCTTAAGTTACAAAACAAGAAGAAAGCTGAAACTAATGCTTTAGCTATTTTCTGTCCCAAATGCAGAAAGAAGCATGCTTCAAGAGAATGCCCTTTGGATGCAAAAATCATAGAGACTTGTGTGATTTGTTCAGAAAACCATGAGAGCAAAAATTGTCCTTCAATTCCTAGTCTTAATGTTGTTTTTCAAGAGGAAACAGTTTCAAATCCAGCAGAATCTCTTTCCTTTGTCTCTAGAAGACCTTGGCAGGGGCAACAAATCCAGGGTTTTAACAACCAAATGTATATGTAGCCCCCACCAAACTAGAATTCCTGGAAGCAACCTTAGCCTCAATTTCAATCTCAAACTCAACCTTTGGCTCATGGAATGAAAAATCCTTATGGAATATTCTCTCCATAGTATCAATATCCTCCATCATATCCAAACTATGCTCCCCAACAAATTCCTCAACAAAATCAACAACCCAACTTCAAAACCAAAACCCTCAACTTTCACTGCCATTCCCATAGAGACCAAATCAGTTACCTACCCAAGATTTACCAAACCCCAACAATAAAAATCCTCAAAATACCTATATGGTGGAAGGACAACAATTTCCAATTTATATGATCACTCCTTTATATCTCAATGATATCCAACTGAGATCTGATAGGATATTAGAAAAGTAAAAGCCTTCTATAGTTATTCAAGAATAAGATAATTCTGAGGAAGATTCTCTACAACAAAATAAATGTTTTGAAGGAACATCTCCTCAAAACCAAAATATTGAAAATGAAAAACAAAAAGAACCAATAAACTTAACTCCTATCAAGAGAAACCACCAGTATCCACTTCTACACCTCCTTTTCCTCAAATATTATAAGTTGATAGAGGGGTAGAAAAGCATATTATGTTGCCTAATTATGATTTTCTATATGAATTGAAAAATGTCTGTATCAAAATCCCTTTGTTACAAGCCATTAAGGAGATTCCAATTCTAGCTAAAACAATAAAGGAATTGAGCATGAAGAACCTAGGAAGAAAAACAAAAGAAGTAAAAAGAATTCAAATAGCAAGAAAAATAGTAGACATAATGATGGGAAGAATTTCCATACAAAAATATGTAGATCCAGGAAGTAGAGTTGTAAAAACACATATCAATGGAGTTGAAATTCAGAATACATTTATAGATTTAGGAGTAGAAATAAACATCACGAGCAGACAAACCATGGAACAACTCAAACTTTCTAATCTTGCTTATAAACCTACATTACTGCAATTAGCAGATAGATCTGTAATCGAACCATATGGTGTGTTAGAAGATATTTCAGTGTCCTTAGACTCTTTGGAGTACCCTATTGATTTTATGATCCTAGCCCCAAAGAACAATCTAGGAGGACATCCACTTATATTAGGAAGACTTGGCTGGCTACAGCTGATGCTTTCATTAGATGTAGATCTGGTGATATGTATATCTCTGATGGTAATTCAACTAAGAAATTCACTCTATATCCTCCAGCAAGAACAATCACAGAGGTAGATGACAAATAATGAATTGATGATGAAAATGATATTCAACCTCTCTTTACTATTTCAACCATTAGTGAAGATAGTCAAATGTTAAATATAATGGAAAATTTTGAATCATCTCCAGAATAAGAACATGATCAATTTCAAGAAAAATGAAATATTGAATATTTGTCATCTAGGCAGATGTCTCTTTATTTTATGGAAGAATTTGGTAGCTCTATAGTTGAAATATTTCAAGGGAAAACATTGAACATAAACAATAACTTGGAAAAATTACAACATGAAAAGCTAATCAAAACTTTACAACAACATTCTTTTGCATATGCATGGGAAGACACTAACATGAAAGGAATTAGTCTTAAGACTTGTATACATCACATCTATATTGAGGAAAATTGTAAACCTATCATACAACCTCAAAGAATAAGGAATCCAAATCTTAGGGAAATTGTGAAAGAGGAGTTGCAAAAATTGTTGAATGTAAACTTCATTTATCCAATTTCAAACAGCCAGTGAGTTTCTCCTCTAGTGTTTGTGCCTAAAAAGAATGGTAAATGGAGGGTATGTATTGATTATTGAGAATTGAATAAAGTTACCCTAAAATATCATTTTCCTTTTCCCTTTATAAATCAAGTGTTAGATACATTAGCAGGTAAGAAGTATTCTCATTTTGGATGGTTTTAGTGGTTACAATCAGATTCAGCTAGCACCTGAAGATCAATATAAAGCCACATTCACCTACCCATGGGGAGCTTATGCCTACCGAGTACTCCCTTTTCGATTGTGCAATGCAGCTGCAAAAATCCAAAGAGAAGTACTAGGAATTGTTTTTGATCTAATACATGATTGTGTAGCGGTGTATATGGATGACTTTATAGTTTATGGGAATACATCTGAAGAAGCTTTAGAAAATTTGGAAAATTTTCTTAAAATATGTAAGAAAGAAAAAAATTCACTAAACCATGGAATTGTTTTTATGATGTTTACAGAAGGGATTGTTTTAGGACATTACATTTCAGAATATGGAATTAAGGTTGATAAATCTAAAGTCGAAGTCATCTCTAAATTATGAATTACAAGTTTTCAAAAAGTTGTTAGAAGTTTTCTAGGATTCACAGGATACTATAGAAGTTTGTAGAAAATTTCACTAAACTAGCATCCCCACTCTTCAAATTACTCACCAAAGATTATGAATTCAATTAGAATCCTGATTGATAGTTGGCATTTGAGACTTTAAAAGAAAAAATTTATGAGGCACCCATCTTAAGAGGTCCAAATTGGAAACTACCTTTTCACATTTCAACAGATGCTTCAGATATAGCTCTAGGAGCTGTATTAGGAAAAAAATATTTGATCCCCTATGCCATCTATTACACAAGAAAGAATTTGAATCCCATTGAGTTAAATTACACTGTAACTGAAAAAGAATTCTTAGTTGTTGTTCATGCTATCAACAAGTTCATACATTACATAACAGGCTATGAAGCCTTTGTTCATACAGATCACTCTGCAATTAGGTACTTAATGAATAAACCTATTACTAAAGGCAAAGTTACAAGATGGTTATTAATCCTAAAAGAATTCAACATTACTATTCTAGATAGATTTGGAAAACAAAACACAATTACTGATTTCTTGTCTAGAATTCAAAATATCAAAGATAACACTCCAATTGAAGAAAAATTTCCTGATGAATATCTTTTTGCAGTAACTACTCAAACCCCTTGGTTTGCAGATATTACCAATTACTTAGTCACATGAAAATTACCTTCACAATTGTTTCCTATGGAAAAAAGAAAAATCATTCAAACAAGTGCAAGTTACTCATGGATTACTAATGAATTGTATAAAACAGGTCTAGATCTCATGATCAGAAGATGTGTTCAAGAAGATGAAATGCCTAAAATTCTTAAGGCATGTCATGATGAACCTTGTGGTGAACACTTTGTTGACAAGAGGACAACCTATAAAATCCTTCATTTAGGATATTATTGGCCCTCCATCTTCAGAGATGCCAAAGAATCTGGCAAGAGGTGTGAGAGCTACCAAAGGGTAGGGAAACTTGCTCATTTAGATGAAATGCCACTACAAATTCAGGTACTCATTGAACGTTTTGAAAAATGGGCCTTGGATTTTATTGGACCAATTAATCCTCCATCTAAACAAAAGAAGTATATTTTGGTATACACCAATTATGTCACCAAATGGGTAGAGGCTAAAGCATTACCTTTTAATAATGAAAAATATGTAGTTAATTTTCTTTTTGAGGACATCTTCACTCGTTTTGGTATTCCAAGAGAAATTGTGACAGATCAAGGATCTCAATTTACATCTAAAATGGTGGAAAGACTTGTGGAATAATAAAAGATAAAACATAGATAGTCTACTCCTTACCATCCACAAGCAAATGGTCAAGTACCAATAAGGTGATTAAAGGAATTCTCACTAAGACTATACGTCTACACGGAAGATATTGGGTAGAAAGGCTTCGTGAAGCCTTATGGGCCTACAGAACTACATGGAGGAACACAACAGGACATACTCCCTATGAGCTTGTTTGTGGGAAACAAGTCATGTTCCCTATAGAGTTTCAAATCAGAACCTTGAAGATGGCATTCCAATTGGGACTGGATTTATAAGAAGCACGAAAACATAGATTGGAGCAACTCAATGAGCTTGATGAAATCAGGCAAGATGCAGTTCAAAGAACCAGTTTAGTCCAGTAACAAAGGGCTAAATGGCATAATAAGTATATCAAGGAGAAGAAGTTCCAAGCAAGGAATTGGGCACTTTTGTTCGATTCAAAATTCAAAGATTTTCAAGGAAAGTTTCAGACTCATTGGCTTGGGCAATATGAGATTGAAGAAGTCTTTAATAATGGAACAGTGAGAATAAGCACAATAGATGAAATGAAGGTACCTCTTCTTGTTATATACCTAGGGGGGATAATATGGGGTACCAAAGGAGGTACCGAAGGTAATAATGTAATAATGGGATGGCCCATAGTAATAAATAATGTGGTTAACCCATATCATGTAAGGGACCACAAGTAGTTAGTAGTAATGTTATGGGCCCATGGTATTAGTCGATGGTATGAGGGAACCATGGTAATGATCCATGGTATTGTATGTATGAAGCTTATATAGAGGCTAGAGACTCCACATTGAGAGATGTCAAGGAATAGTGTCAAGGATTATTCTATGAACAGGCATATGGCTTGTGGAGTGTTCTCCTTCCTTAATGAGTGAATGTATGGTGTTGCCCTACCATAAGGGTTTTGATATCAATAAAGAAGCATTTATATCTATTCAAATCTTGTTATTTCTTGGGTTTATTTCTATTATCTTATATTTTTGGATCAGATCTACAACAAGTGGTATCACAACACTTTCTTGGGCAAAAAAAATGGATATTTTTGTTTCTTATTATTTTTGCAGGATTTCGGGGGCGACGTGTTTGCAGATCAGATCTGTATGTTTTGGTGCAAGATTTGAAAATTTTAATTGCATATCTGGATTCTATGTGAAAAAATACCCGATTTCAAAAAAAAATCAGCTGAATCGGAGTCTGGATGAAGGAGATATCGTTGATTTAAAAATCAGTGGGGTTGCAGATAATTTTTTAGGGCAGCGATTTTGAGGCGCAGATCTGGATGTCCTGGTGCAAGATCTACAAAATCTAATTGTAGATCTGGATTCTTTGTGAAAAATACCCAATTTCAAAAAAAAGTTCAGTTGAATCGGAGCCCGGATGAGGGAGATATCGTTGATTTAAAATCAGTTTTGTTTTGCAGAAATTTTGGTGACGACGGGAGAGTTGTAGCGCAGATCTAAAATTCTAGTGCCTGGATCAGAATTTCTATCACATGGGTAGATGCAGAATAATTGTTCCATTTCTGAAAATAGGTCATAATAGGGATTCAGAGCAATATTGACTAAATTGTGACAATTTCAAATTTTTGCCAATTTTTTTTTTTTTTTTGTGATGGATCAGAAATTGAAAGACTTGTATAAATTTGATGGCTCTCATCCAGCCAAATGGCTAGCACAAATGGAGAAATATTTCAAATTGGATTACGTCTATGATGATGACACTCAGATTATGATGGGGAGCATATACTTGGACAATGAAAGACGACAATGGTGGCAAGGGCATCAACGTGGCTATGGAAGGTTCTTGACTTGGGACGCCTTCAAAAAATCTCTTATGGACCACTTTGACCGTAAAATTCTTGTGGATAAGGTCACAAAGACAGACACACAACCTAGCAAAGATTTTATTTTTACAGGAAAGAAGGAAACCAAGGAACCTAAAGGGTTATTTTCTGCTGGTATCTCCTTATTACAGATTCATGGATTGATTCAGAAAGAGAAGATCATTGTTTCTATAAATCCTAGTTGCAAGCATAATTTCATCAATGTTAATTTGGCAAAAAAATTGCAAGTTCCTACAAAACACATTGAAAACACACAGGTGGATGATGAAGATGTCCAAGTGTATAAGTATTTGAAGATTTCTATGGATAAATATGTGTTGCATGGTGATTTTTATACATCAAAGACAGATAATATGGATGTTGTTTGGGATACCCGTGGATGGAATCAGTGGGTACTATAAATATTAATGTGCAGAAGAAATTCCTGAAGCTCTTGTATAAAAATAAGAAAATTACATTACAAGATATTTCCATCAATAAACAGGTAGAGTCCACGAACGTTGAAGCAGAAGATGTTCCAGGGACTCACATATCAGATGGTGAGCCTTTGATGATCGAAAATCAAACACAAACAGAGGCTGAAGCAGACAAGGTTACAATTACCTCAGATGAGGGCTCAGTGGTTGAAGTCATATTAGAAAAGAAGACACCACAACAGGCACCACAGCAGGGTGAATTAAAGAAAAAGACATCGTGGATTAAAACTTCAACATATCATCACCCACATCACCCCGCAAGACAACCATCAAGATGGAAACCAAGTAGTCACAAGGACAACAACCCCCGTATGACGGATAGCGAGGAGCGAAGATTCACCTACTACACATCAACAGAGAAGAGTTGCCATGGTCAACTTCCATCTCAAGCAAGCGAGGCACCAGCGAGATCGAGGGTTCACCTTTCTCTTGGATGGCTAGATGCATGTGCATGGTATCAATGGACTACTCTTTTGAGTAGATATTATTATTTATGTTCTTCCCATGTTTCGGGGAAGAAACATGCGAAGGGGGGTGGAATGTTATATACCTAGCGGGGGTAATATGGGGTACAAAGGGAGGTACCCAAGGTAATAATGTAATAATGGTATGGGCCATAGTAATAAATAAGGTGGTTAACCCATATCATGTAAGGGACCACAAGTAGTTAGTAATAATGTAATGGGTCCATGGTATTAGTCAATGGTATGAGGGAACCATGGTAATGATCCATGTTATTGCATGTATGAGGCCTATATAGAGGCTAGAGACTCCACATGGAGGGGTCAAGGAATTGTGTCAAGGAATATTGTATGAACAGGCATATGGCTCGTGGAGTGTTCTCCTTCCTTAAGGAGTGAATGTATGGTGTTGCCCTACCCTAAGGGTTTGATAATAAATAAGCATTTCTATCTATTCAGATCTTGTTATTTCTTGAGTTTATTTCTATTATCTTATATTTTTGGATCAGATCTACAATAGGTCATCGGTTGAAGATATATCATAAGCCAATTTCAAGAGAGGATTTTGTCAAAATTTTCCAAGATAACACTGAAATTAAGTTGGTGAAGGAGAATTCTTCTTCCCACTAACTTAGCTTTTTCCTGTATATATATCTAGAAATTTATTATATATTTATATATATATATATATATATAAGTATGAAAACCAATTGTTCATTGGCATACTTATATAGGAAATACATGGTGAAAACCAGAGATTTCTGACATCCTATATTTCCCATTTTCTTTCTGTAATAAGTAGTGACATAAAGCTACATTCATTTGCAGTTCCTAATCTGCAAATTCATTTCATTTCATTTTCATTTAACTTCACTTTCATCCATTTCCATTTCATTTCACATTCATATTCCACAGCCATACTTCATTTTTACCATGTTCTGCAGCTAATTCCATTCTGCAACTAATTTGATTCTACAGCTATATCACATTCAACAGCTCTATTCCAAACAAATGATGATTGCAGGGAATTGAAGAACCTTGTTTTTGAAGACCGATATGCTAAAAGGGTGTTTGTAGAGCAACATCAAAGGAAACAACAAATAGAAAGGTTAAGTTCTAGAAGGAAAAATGAAAAAAATAATTTTAAAATAGAAAGGTTAAAAAGTAAAGCATTTATAATATGGGTATTCATATGTTTCCTTGATGAATCATCATTTGATTTGATTGCAATCTCCATAGTACTACATATCTACCACACCCTCCATATTTTGTCACATAACGGTCCATAATTAACTCCCTCATTGTTTCTAATGGTCATGACTATGATGTGACATACTTGTCCACGTTTCTCCAAAACCCTTACCATCTATTTATTTCATACAAACCTGTAGTTCCTTTCACCATATTCGCAGTCAATCCATTTCATAAAACTAGGAAGGGTAATTCTAAAGGTTGAGAACTCTGCGTAGTAGAACGCATGGGGCTAATTGTCAGAGCAGAACTGGTAGGATAAAAATACATGGAAGGATACCCACAGCTCAAAGAAATGTTGTAGAAAGCTGGATGGCTCAAATTCATTGAGAAATTTGATGGTTTTCACAAGGAGATTACAAAATCCTTTGCTTGATCTTTTGATCGCATAGAGGTAGAATTGGATATATTAAGTTTGCAGTAACTAATTCATTCATAACCTAGGCTACAAAACTTCCAAGGCATGGTGAAAGATGCTTCAAAAATAAGGAGCTCTAGAGTGAATAATGGAAAGTAATACTCAAAAACCCAGGTATGGATGTCTTTGTTTTTAGAAAAGGAATTCCCATTTCAGCTCTTAAAAGTAAGTGGAGGAACATGCTCTTGATATTACAGAAATTTATCACCTGTAAGGGGATATTTGTTTGCATGTATGTCTACCATATCTTTTTATTGATGAATTTCCTAGAAAATAGAGAAATCAATCTTCCTTTCTTCCTGTTAAATAGTTTAATAAGGATGGCCTCAAATGTGCAAAAGAAAATAGATTTCATAGATACAACCATGCATCATCACTGGTTGATAAAGGTATTGATTGAGTTTCATTTAAAAATCATGGGAGATACATGGGAGAAGTTCCTCATTAGAAACCATTTCCAAGAAGCACCAGAGTCACCTAAAGAAGATAATGTTAGAAGAAGCAGAAGAAAGAAGATTGGTATAACTATTAAAGACAAGCTCGAGTCTTAATTATAGAAAGACGATGAAAAGTTAATATCTGAAGAACTGACAGAAATCAAGAAGCAAATCAGCGTGAGAGGAAAGATAAGAAAGGAGAAAAAGGTCACAGATGAGGAGAATGTAAGTCATCCACAACCTAGAAGAAGCTCTAGACTCTAAGGTTTGGGAAATAAAACATCATGACAAGGGACAGAGTTTATAAATTTAGACAAGGAAACCCTAGAAACATCTCTTGTTAACATCCCTTCTGCACAAATTCCTCAAAATTCTCTTGATCATCATTTTGAAGGTAGCCAAAGCAGAAGATCTCCAGGCATAGACCCAATGCAGCAACAAATACATGATTATATAGAATCAATGGAGAAGAGAAGTGCCTTAATGAACCCAAAACCTTTTGTCAATCCACAAGAACCTCTAATTTAATCTCTCAAATAGGATATTTATGAATTAGACATATTGAACATACATATCAAACAAGAGAATGAAACCTTGAAGGAACAAAACAAATTGGACAAGGAAATTCATGATAATACCATTTTGCATTTAGGACTGTGGTAAAAGAAAAATAGGAAGTTGAAAAGAAAGAATAAGATTTTGAACAAAGGAGTCATTAACCTCATGTACAAGCTTCTTCTGAGAAAACTCAGATAGTCACTTCAAAGAAGAGCAAAAGAAGAAAATTGGATGTACCAGCAGAGGTCCCTGAGAAAATGCATTAGAGAAGAAGAACTCACATTTTTGGAAAATTTCATGAGGACATGCAATGATTTTGCAGTGGGAGCATGTTGAACCTCAGAATTACCTTCTCCTTGACATTTGTTCTCACCTTTTTCTCTTATTTTCTCATAAGACTACAAACCCAATCAATGATAAATGCTAGGTTTTGTCTTAGGAAAGCATTAAAATGATCACCATATTATATTTTCATGTTCTTGCTACTTTAATATATTTTTTCAAATTAGCTCTAGAAAATAGCCTATTATGTAGCTAACTGAGGATTCCATAGCTACTCTCATGGTCTAGCAAGTTACAGGTGTCAAATGAAGAACTGGGCTACATGGGGATTTCCAGAATCATCTTCACATGGATTCTATCTTATTCACTCGATCCAGATCGACAGAAAAGCATTCCTAAAGTCATGGTCAAATATGGAGTAAAATACGTTATCTAGAAGCAATAGGACTCTTGATTTTCTCTTTCATAGCTAATCAAGAGTCTAACAGTTCTGTTGAAGATTTAATTTGAATTAATTCACGTGTGGCTAATCAAAAGTTAAATAGTCCTATTACAATTCGAATTAAGCCACTTGTAGCAATTTTTTCTCATAAACAGTCATGTTAGATTTAATTCGAATTAGCCACATGTAGCAATTTTTTCTCCTAAACAGTTATGTTATTTTCCTATAAGTATTGGTTGCATGGAACCGCGAAGTAGTTAGAAGCTAGAAGGAATTACAGGCTTTTTTCTAATACTCTGTATTCAAACTTTGAATTTTTCATAATATAAACTTCATTTCATCAATGATGGTTTAAAGTGCATCTTTAACTAGCTATCATTCCAGCCACATCAGTTGCAAAGGGCCCCTGCATTGAAGGAGGTTTTTCATTTGTTGTTTTCAGTTTAATTTCTATTACTCTATCTTCAACAAGTTTGTTTTATAATTTAGAATGATGTTTCATTTCAGTTTTTAACCAATAGTGTAAGGATAAAATCACAATTGTGCAGCCTTGTTCTTCTAAAATATTTTATGGAAAAATGACTTTATTTCCAAAACTGAATGAAGATTGAAGTAATAAGAATACACAATTGCTTAGTTTTCTTTTTGTTTTGTTATTCATTTTATTAGAACAGAACTTTCAATTGACTGTGTTAATAGATGTTTTCAAAAAACATTTCAAAATGATGATGATCCTAACTTAAATGGTTAAATATCTAATTCATACAATTATTGAATTTTACTCAGTAGTTTACATGATTTTACCTTTTCTCTTCTGATTTCTGGTCCTTACTTAGTTTTATCACTTGACATTCCAAAAAAATTATTTCAAGGAGATTGATTTCATCATATTCCAAAATTGAATGGTTGAATGTTTAAATGAATCCAATTACTGAGCTACCTTCTACATCAATATCACTTCTAGTTTTAAGAATTAGATCCATGGATTAGGACTAATGATAAGATAAGATATATGCTATGTTTTCTTATTAGGTTCTAACTAGTCAACAGTTTTTGGTCCATTTTTAGGAGATTAGACTAACTTAGGAACATTTACTTTCCTTTACAATTCATTATATCCATTTAAATTCTCTCATAGGTTGTATATTCTTAGACATCAAGGAACAAAAACCCCGGAAACAAACATAAAATACAAAACAATGAAGTAAGAGAAAACTTAACTAAGCACATATAATGCATCGCACTTCATGAGTCTACAAACCTCGATTGATAATTTATGCAAGAAATTTAGAACATGAAATTGACTAAACAGTCAACCTTGTAGGTTGTGGAAGGCTAGGGGCAACAACACTTCCATCTTTATAGTTGTGAATGGTATGCTTCTTGGTTGCCATAATTTTGCTTTCCATTTTTCTTGCTAACCTGAATGCCTTCTCTAATGAATCAGGTTCCCAAAGGTGAACATCATGTTGGATATTATCCTTTAAAGACCCTATGAACACATCAATCCTATGCTCCTTTGGAATATCTTTTACCGTTATGTTCAAGTTTTGGAAGTCCTCAATGTGCTCCATCATTGAACCCTTTTGTTTGAGATTTATCAATTGGCTAAAAAAGGTGTTGCTTTTTGTATCCTCATAATGTGCTATCATTTCTTCCATAAAAATTTCCTAAGTGACAATTTGCTTACGAGAGAAAAGTCATCGATACCATACAAACTGATTTGGTTCAAAATATAATGTTGCAATACGTACCATTTGTGTCTTTTACACATTATGGAGATCGCAAATTTGCTCCATCTGTAGTATACATGTTCCGGGATCCTTGCCATCAAACTTCCTCACATTGATTTTTGGAACATGGTGGGTCTTCAATCCAACATTAGATTCTATGAAATCATGATTAAAATTTCTTTTCTTCTCATCATGAGTTTCCTTTACTACACTTTCACCATAAGTAACCATTTCTTATAGCAACTTATTCAAATTTGTCTTCAATTCTTCCATCTTAGCATCCATGCCATTCATCTTAGCATCCATGCCATCCATCTTAACTTCCATGTCATCCATATTAACTTGAATTCCATTCATATTAGCTTCCATGCCATTCATCTCGGCTTCAGTTACCTTTTGTGAGAGTGAAATTTGTTGTAATTGGTCTTGTAATTTGGATATATCATGTTGCATTTCTTCCTCTTCTTCATGAGTCATGCTAGAGATTTCAAGTTGCTTACTAGGTGTTTCCATTTTCTTTCTTCAAGACATTAATTAATGCTAATAATTCTTCACTATTCCCTTTGAATTCCTTCAATATGATTTTTCAAACCAATCTTATGCAAAGTTAAGGAAAAAAACTACACATCGTTTTCTCACTTTGTAAGAGCACGATATAGAATCTATTTTATCTCTATAACTGTAAATTGAAAATATCTGAAATCACATCCTATAGTATCCCTTTGAGTCCTACCTCTAACCCTGCAAGTCTAATCAAGATTGGATTCTCCAAGGAAGAGTTATGCCAAATCTCCCATGGTGACCTGATTATAGACTAGTTCCGTAGAGCGAATGTGTACGAAGTGCTACGTGTCACTGTTTCGACCTTACTAACTGCAACTGATATACAGCAAAGTAAAGGCCATCTTCTTTCTAAAACATCTTATGAAATTTCAATCTGATGCTCAAAACGAAAGTTATGATGATTTTCCCCAGGTCACCTGTTTGGAATGTAATTCAGGAGTCTGGAAAAACCCTAACTTCCATAGATCACATCTCCGAAAATATAGTGAGAAAAGCTCTGAAATTTGGACCCAAAGTTCGGAACAATTTCAAATCAAATGGGTTTTTTGTTTAGCTTTGGAAACATCACAAAAGAAAATTTATAGTGATAATGCCACGATGACCTGTTTGGTGCAGCGAAACACTAGAATATAAAGCTCTGATACCAAATGTTATGAAACCAACGCACAAAAAGATAGAAAAGATAGATAAACGCCTTAGAATTCAGCCTCTTCGAGGGGGAAATATCCTTTACATTACACAAATGAACAATTCTTGGATGATACAAATGACTAAACCTCCCTTCTATATATAGGAGTCTAAGGGGTCACAATATAATCAAGCCGACATAACAGTAATAGCATAAGGGCACAAGAATAAAAATATTGGGTTTCTATGGGGCACACTAATAACAATATGGGGACAATAGGGGCACAATAATAACAATAAGGGCTACAATGACAATAGCAATGGGGGAATCACTATTATTATAGGGACCTAACAAGATTACATAACCTTCCTCTTGAAGAGGGAGTCCCACTACCATAGAGACATAAGATAACTCTAACACCATGGGTTTAGTCCAAGAGGGTTATTTTTGTTTCAAGGATGGGAATAAAAAGTCATAGATGAAGTATTAGACAAAAGTACACCACTAAATGTAAACTCACCCTTTACAAATCCACTTAACCCCATACTTCTTCAAGTGAGTATGAACTTTACAAACCCTTTTACTTTTTTTTCTCATCACATGGTCGGCGAGAGCAGTGTTTTTAACATGAGAGAGATGGAAACCTCTTCACCATCCACTTCAGGTATTTTTATTGTGATGGCCTTACTACCTTCAATCAGTGTGATAAGGTCTACTCTTCCAACTTTGACCATGTCTCCCTTCTCACTTTAGGGCTCACTACTAGTTTTTCTATAACCTCAAATAGCTACCATAGTTTATTAGTATCCCTCTCTCCTACAAGATTATGTTTGGCTCCAACCTAGTTCCATTATTCCTACAGTCACTATCTCTAGTGTGGGACAATCATTTATGGGGAATATTTCAAATGGGTCTATACTCATTCCTAGTCATTCTAGGGGAGGCAATATTTTTAGAGGACTATTTAATCATTGGGATAGTTTTATGTCAGGGCGATTACCTTTTACCGAAGGCCAAAATACCTTTGGGGGGCTAGCTTATGTGGGGAAACTTTCCATACTAGTACAACATTTCCCACAAGTGTTCCTACTTATGGTGATGCTTTCATATCAGGAGGTTATCCTTCTAGTACCATATACAATCCTATTACTAGTCATGTTTTTGGGAGTTCTTTTCTCCCTTGGGACAACAATCCTTTACCTGCTATGACTAATCCAATGGTTCAATAATATAGACCTAATAATCCCTTTGGTAATATTCCTTCATCTAGAAACAACAATATGGGGATACCGCGAAGCCTATTGGGGGTTGCATCTATACCTCTTGACCAATTTAACCAAGATCAACTTCTAATTCTAGTGTCATTAGACTTTCCATATTTGGAGAAACTTATAGATGACCGCATCTACCATGACCCATGGTGTCCACCTGTGCCTATTAAGTTAACCTCAGATATGAAAATGTTTGATGGCAAGCCTTGAGATAACTTGAACACACACATCACCACCTACCACTTATGGTTTTCATCTAATTTTTTGGTGTATGATAGTACTGGGTTATGTCTCTTCCATTGAACCTTGATCTGAGATGCTTCCAATGTTACATTAAAATTGATAAGATAATATTCTCATGATTATATCTCGGATTGAATGTTTATGAACCATTTCTAGTTACCTTCATTGTAAGAAATTAGTACCAATATCATGTCTTCCTTTGGGTAGGACACTTAAACTCAGATTTATAAACATATTCATGAGTGGTAGTGATATAATTGGTTGATTAGGACCAATATTACTAATCACCTATTGAAATATTGGTTTACATTATCAATTTTATCTCATTTTCTAAGGATGTAGCAATGGTCAGGGTGGCTACTGAGTATCAAGCTACCTTGTGTGCCCAACATCTTGACTTCATATATTCATGTTTAAGAACATTTTATGATATTATTCCCAATGATCCTTGACACTTAACCGATCCACCACATTCAAAATCAAGTTCACATATTGGTAGTGTAATTGGTTCCATCGTCATTGATGTTGTGATCTAGTTACTTACTCAACTGGGCAAGCCCTTGAAACCATTCCCAATTCTCAGTAAGCAAGGTCTCCTATGTACATTTTCGAGATTCATATGGTGCAATCCATGAAACATAAAAACTATCAAAAACTTGGTGGTAAAAGGAAGAAGAAGAAGAAAAAAATACTTCCACAAATTCTCTTGAGACATAACAAACCCAAAGCAATATGGGTGGTGGCACGAATGAATTCAAGTGTAAGGTCAAATATCCTTATAATATTTCTCAAGGTAATTATCTAGCTGATGAATTCCCATATATGGATCCAATTCATCATGTCTTTGCATAACAATATGTTAGGGAGAAACCTCTTCCTTTAACACATCCAATCCACAACCAGTGCCACAACAAATTCTTACAACTCATCCTCCTCCTCCTCCTAGAGGTAGAGGAGAACCAAATATCCATGAAGCCCATCACATGATCTAATGTGAAATAAGGCAGTGAACTTGACTATGGGAGTGAAAAACTATGAGACTCGAAAGAGTATTTCCTCTACTAATGACTCAATCCAATGGACCCCTCATGATAAATCAAACTTTGGATATAGTGATTCACTCACCTAAGGGTGTTAATCATTGGTCGACACACAATCTTAGTGCTAGGGCTAGTAAAACTATAGTAGTGTTGAGGATTTGTCCCAAGCACCATATGACATGTCTACTTTGGAGTTTTTCAAAGTTGTCCTATGCAACACAAAGCCTTGTTTACTTCTATCAAAGGGATTGATACATTATATTATAACATTATTAAGTTTGATGTTGATGCAAGTAGTTATCAGTTATCCCATTAGATAACCTACTAGATATTGGATTTCATCTTTAATTTTGATATTCCTTACACTTTTTTGGATGAAGTATCCTCCACTTATATCATGTGCTTGTCATGTTATAAATATTTAGACTCTTTAGCACATTCAATAAACTACCACACTCTAGACCTTTGGCAGACATGCCTTTTTACCTGAGGTATTTTCCCCTACATTTTCCATAAATATTGGGGGGTGAAACCATCGAAGTTGATGTAGAAGTAGTTCATGGCCTGCTTGACTATAATTTACTCATTAGACATAGTTTATTTTATTTTGTGATTGATTTTGTGTCATTGGTATTTCATTTTCATCCCTTTCCCCATGGAGGCAAGCTAATTATGATTCATTAGCTTGCTTAATGCATAGTAATGAAATAAATATCTTTTATGGGCACTTAGGTGTCATTTTTTGGTGATAACCTTTTAGTATATTAGAATGTCATTGCAAGCTTATAAAAGAACTAATCATTAATGGGAATTTTTCCAATTCCACTGCTTGATATTTCGTCTACCATTACTACTGCCATGCATATGATATCTTCCATTACCAGTGGTTCCCATCGATATAATGACCCTTGGGTGATTCCATATCCTTTGAATGTGGACTCTATAGTGAGAATGTTCCACTTCTAGTGCAACATATTATCTCGGTAGTGGCCCCACCAACACCTCATAACACTAATTAAAAATTCCATATTGATATGGAATATGTTCAATATTCTCTCCCCACACAAGTCATAACTCCAACTATTTCACATTACTCCCTCAACTTCAAGTTCCCTTCATAAAAATCCATCTTGGAGTTCATGGATTTAATTGATCATCGAAGGGAGGATATGCCTCTATTACCTCTAATCTGGTAATGATGGAGCTTGGAAAACAAAATATTCATTAGAGATAGGGGGAATTTCCTAGGTCAGCTAATGAAGTTTCACCCTTGGACCAAATCAAGTTAGAACATGTCACCTACACATAATCATGAACAAATTAAGATTCCCCTTTGCCTCTAATTGAGTGTGAGTCAGTGTAGATAATAGAATATAGTCATAACATATGGATACACATAATGATCATAGATACAACAATATGTGAGAGAGGGAAACAACTAAATTTTTAATATAAATGGATGATAAATAAGTACAATATAGCTTATAAGTAAGGTTCTCTTGTCTGATCCCTTGATCCTCACCCTTCCTTAACTAAAAGACACAGTTTGGGCTCATCCATGCAATAAGAAAATGATTCTTGGTGGAACTTCTCTAGCATAACAGCATGGTATACTATCTCTCACCTCTTCTTCCACCCTTGAGAGAGTATAGTTATATTCACTTTTCCTAGATTTGGGAGGATGCATTTGGACACTTAGGTCAAAGAGAAATTAGGATTTATGGCATGTGAATTAGGTGGATACAAGTCATGGATACACTTGATGACATGTGAACCAAGTAATTAGAGGTCATGCACAAGTTTCATGCTCAGTTATGAGCCTTTCCCAACTCACTATGAACTATCTTGTGAATTATAAGTTTTCGTCAATTATCAAATAAATAATATTTCATGATTATGAAATTGTGAAAAGATAATTATGGGAAATTACTTAATTATGCAATTTTTTGGCACCTAATCCTTTGGGATTGGGAAAATATTGTAAATATTGTAAATAGAAAAATTAGAAGATGAAGAAACATTGGAATATGAATACCAAGGGTCTCCCTCTCCATTGCATATATTAATTACTCTTTAGAATAAGAAATTCAATATTCATGGAGTTACCAATACCTATCTTGACATGGTATTAGAGCACAGGTCTTAAATTTGACTCTATTCCTTTATAACTCATTTGCCTTAGTCCAATTGTTGTTGCAAGTCTGTTAGTCTACGAATTATGCAAGTTCATTGTATTTTCTTAACGTTGGTTGAATGTACACCTATTCACATGCATTGGAATGAGCATCCATCTCGGTGCATTGGAATGGTGTTAATTATTTGTGTTGTGTGCTATATTATCTACATGTGATACATTTTTGTGTATGTTGGTCAAAGGAAAACAAAGAGTTCATTTTTAGTGTGTAGGTTCATGTTGTCTATGCATGTTAATGTGTGCGATATGCAGTGAATAGACTATATGGCATATTGGTTTCCTATGCAACAACATTGATGAGTTGATCGATTTTCTGCATAGTCGCTATGTGTTGATTCTCTGTGTGATGAAGTAAGCAGTGAGTTATATTTTCAGCTACATTTATATGCAACAGAGCATTAAATCACCATTTGAAGATTTGAAGGTTGAAGAGAATACAAATCATTTAGAATTGTGTGAAGCAGTGAGTATAAACTCCTGATGTCATCCTAGTGCATTGAAGTTTAGTCCCTCTGTGTTGAAAGTATTCATTGTGAATTAATTAAATTTCATTATATGTGCATTGGTTCATATTATATGTTAGTCCATTCTCTATATAAGAAGCATCGATGTTATATATGCTATATGTTTTGAAGTTACATATGCCTTGGTTTATATGTGCGTTGAATTGGTTTATATGTGTCATATGTTAAAACATTGCTATATGTGTTAAGCATAGTGTGGTTTACATATTTACTATGTTTATTGCATTTTATTGAAAACTACATATTTATATAAAAAATTGCCACTGCTTATATATTGGAGCAAATGGTGTTGGTTGAAAGTCTAACATGAAATAAAATACCAACATTATATATACATATAACTTGAGATCAAAAGCCAACATTGTTTTTGAGTTATTTTGAAGAAAATTACAAACTCTTGTATGATGGGTCTTTATTGATTATAGAGACATATTAGATTTGTGTTGCAAGTATTTAGGGCCCAACTCAAAATTTCATTTAATAATCCATTCACTCATATCCATACTTGGAGTAGTTCTCATTGTAAAAGAGAACTACCATGAATGGTTCAGAAAGGTAACACATACTCTCATTTTCAATGAACTATGGAAAGGTGTTTGTGAAGGAGAAGGTGGAAATCCTCCTAAAAACCCACATCAAACAAAGAGCTCGCCATATGGGAGAACAATAATAATAAGGCCTATGCCTTGATTGCTACGTTAGTAAATTAAAAGGTGAGTCATCACATTACACCATTTACTAATGTATTTAGTGCTTTAAAGAAGTTAAAATACTTATATGACTCGCACTAAGATATTGAAGTATTTCAATTGATAATCAAACTCTTCAATATTGAATTGAAGGATGATGATCTCCTTTCCCTAACCTCTAAAATCAGAGCTATTATGCATGATGTAGAATCCACCATTGTGAAAATGGATGTTACTTTCACAACTTTTGTCAAGCCACTATATCCCACATCTTCACATTACTTTGAATCATTACAAGTTAGCTGAAAACTAAAAGAATTTACTTTTGACTCTCTTGTGGAGAAGTTTTCTGAAAGAGAGAAAGATTTTGGGAAGAGGAATATAGTTGTTCATTCTTCTGAAGAAGTTGTGTTTCTTGTACAAAAAGAGAAGAATCAGACATATGATTCTTCTAAAGGAAGAAGTGGAAGAAGAGGGCATGGAAAGAAGAATAACAGAGGCAAGGGGGTAAACATTATCAAGGACGAAGATCCAATATTCATTGTATATGCTGCAACAAAAATGGACTTGATGCTTCCACATGCAAGCTCTATTGGGACAAAATTAGAAAAGAAAGGAATGAAGGGAAAGGTAAATCACCAGATACAGATAAAATGTAAAGCACATGGATCTTCTCATTATATTATGACACAACTCAATAAAAAAAAAATTCTCTATAAAACTAGCTACTATATTATGTACAATGAGAAATTTACATCCAGGATGGCATTGTGCCCAAGGCCAGCAGTGGCGCTATGGGCTTGGTTTTCACAAAACATAACATTCCCTTGCAGGGGCGTTACTGCTAAACTGAGACACTCAAAATGAGCCATTGAGATACCGATAAAACCTCGACTGTTCTGAAACCGCCCACGCAGGGGCGCTATGGCTGCCATGAACCGCCCATGCAGGGGCACGATGTTTGACTGTAATCGCCCACGCAGGGGCATGAAAGCCGTCTAGAACTGCCCACACAGGGGCATAAGAACAAAACATGAGCATCCCCCTCTGGGGCTTCAGACAAAAACATAGCCATAGACAAAACATAACCTTAGACATAATCAGAACCAGAGAGAACCAGCACAAAACCTGAACAACGCTGGGCGAGGAAGGGGTGATCTAGCTGAGGGCTATTCGGGGGGTTTTTCCTCAACCACTTCACACCAGCCATATTTCTCCTGCAGAGTGTCCTAGTCCTCCTCCGCTTCTTCCTTGGAGGTCGTAGCTTCCTGAGCATGAGGGATTTTTTGGGCTTGCCCAGGTGCCTCCGCTGGTGTTTGTTCTTCCGTTCCCTGGCCTCCCACTGGGGTATTCTCCATGCTGCTCGCGCCTCCTTCTTCGCCCTGAGATTATTAAAGGAAAAGGATTGAAACGTCGGCATTGATGCGGGGCCTGTCCCGCGTGCTGCTAAATGAGAAGATGGCAGACCCGAATGTGGGTGCAGGGGCAGGCTCAGCCTCAGAGTCGCCCAAGTCCAGGAACTATTTGACTTGAAGGGGGGTAGCCTGAATTCCTTTGTGGCAGTGGCAGCGAAAGCATTGTACCCGTGGTCGTGAAGCTGGAGGGCGAGCTGGCCTTCCACGAGCTGGACCTCTTCGGCGGAACATGGCTGCAGGGGCATATAAGATTGCAGGTGCAGAGATGGCTCTGTGCCCCACTATCCAGAGCCCCTTTTGTACAATGCCCAAACAGTAATCTGAGATAATCCCGTAAACGTCTCCCACAGAACTAGAAACAGGGGCGAGGATGCTGTATACAAACGACTGTGCTTCATGTCTCTGCCGCCCTTCTTTAATATCCACCCAAATCGTCTTAGCTGCGAGTTGCGTACGCTCCATTGTGACAGAAGCCACATTGAATGCCTGCTGCCCTCCCTGTGCAGACATTCCTTGGCGGCGAGGAGTGAATTTAATGTAGAGTTTGGACACGGGGTGGCACATGGCTTCCATGTGGCCCCTCGCTTACATTTGTCTCGTCACCCGCATCCGGGGCTGCTGCTTCCTTCCGAATCAGGCTGGCACATTCTTGAGCCTGAGCAGTATTAGGAATTATGCTGATGCTGCCAGTGATGAGGGTGCTGGCATTGTCTACTATTATATTGGCCAGAAGGTCAGCAACCTTATTGCCTTCCCTTTTAGTGTGCATGAACGTGATGACTTTGTTACTGCGGAGCAAGTGTTCAATATCCTTCAACCTAGCTTCGAGTCGCCAACTAGTGGTGATTTTACTTGCTTGGGATCCATTTTGGAGGCGCTTTACCATGTGGATGAGGATCTGGGAGTCTCCTTCCATAATTAGTGGTTGAAGGTTGTGATTCCATGCTAGAGTGAGTCCTTGCCAAAGACCTTCCAGCTCAGCTGAGTTGTTAGTGTCCCAACCTATATTTCCAAAATAGATCTGCATGAGAGAGCCTTCGTGATCTCTTATGATTCCTCCAAAGCCCGCAGTGCCTGGATTTCCCTTAGAGGCACCATCGAAGTTGAGCTTATAGGAATGCTTTGGGGGAGCCTTCCACTTGCAATTGTTGATGCTGCTGCTTTTGGCCCAATCAGACTTCTAAAGAGCCTGCGGTAGAACCAATTGCCACTTGTTTAGGATATTTTCCTCATTTGCTTGTGAAGGAAAATCCTCCTGTGACCATGATTGGAGCATCAGAGTTTCTTGAAGATTCGTGCACAACCTTTTCCATATATCCTCTGTTTGGGAGCACTGATTTTTAAAGATACGCTTGTTTCTTTCTTTCCAGATGCTCCAAAGGATTAATCCTGGGAGGATGTTCCATAAACGATTTAGGAGCTCGCTTTTGTAAGGTCTTTGGGGCCATTGTCTTAAAGAATTGATTATGTCGTTCGCCTTCCTGCATTGTCTTTGACATCTGAAGCTTGCTTTCTCCCATAGCTGATTGGCGAGGGGACAGGCATCCAGAAGGTGTTGGAGGGTTTCCTCATTTTGCTTGCAATTATGGCAGTAGGATGGGCCCTGGAAATTTCTTCTTCTTAGTTTATCCCAAGTGAGTATTCATTTGTGTCCGACTAGCCATAGGAAGTGTGTGATTTTAGGCCAGGAATCGAGCTCCCATATTTTGCTCCAGATGGTGTCAGAAGGAGCGTTGTTGTTGTGTAATATTTTATACGCTTCTGAAGGTGAGTAGGTGCCTTTTGGTTGATATCCCCATCGAAGGATGTCATTGCCTTCATTGTATCTAATGTTTCTCTTCTTCAGCTCCATCTCCAGCTGCTCAGTGTCTTGAAGGTCAGTATTGTGGATTAGCGGATTACCTTGTTTCCATTGCCTGAAGCCTTGCTCCCCCTCCTGTTGCCAGTACTATTGGACCTTTTCCTGCTGCTGCTCCTGCCTGATGGGAGCTGGATCTGGGAACAGTATACTGTTGAGTTTGGGCATTTGGTTCCAAGCATCAGTCCAGAAACGTGTTGTCCTGCCGTTCCTCACTTCCCAGAAACTGTGCCTTTGTATTAGTTGATAGTGTTGTTTGGCAGCATTCCACATTAACGAACCCTTGTCGGTGGGAGTGAACCTGATGAGGTCCTCCTGAGGTATGTTGGTAGCATATTTGGCTGTCCAAAGTTTGGCCCAGGGCTTGTCTGGATTGGTAGCCCATTGCCACCAGATTTTTGCCCCCATGATGGTATTGCTGTGTTCAGGGTCTCTTAGACCGATCCCTCCTTTGTCTTTGGGCATACAAACAGTGGCCCAATTTACCAGGGCCCATTTACGATTGGTTTTCGTGTTGCCCCACAGAAAGCTACGCTGAAGGTTTCTTATTTTTTTTAAAACCCATTTCGGCACTGCTAGACTTGAAAACATATAGAGCGACATATCTTGAAGCACGGATTTGATGAGCACAACTCGACTGACAAGATTTAAGGATCTATGAGTCCACATGTTAAGGCGAGATTTGAGCTTTTCAAGAAGAGATTGCCAGGTCGAGTGCTTTATGGCTGAGGCAGTGAGCGGAGCTGCCAGATATTTGGAGGGGAGGGAAGGAGAGGGGAATCCTAAAATGCGGGCTACCACTGCTTTGACCGAGGGGGGAGTGTGGAAGAAGAAAATCTGAGACTTAGAGTAGTTAACATTGGTGCTAGAGGCTTCTGAAAATTCGTTGAGTAAGGCTTTGAAGCGAGAGGCTTCTTGGACTGAGGGGTATCCAAAGAGCATAGTGTCGTCGACAAACCGCTGGTGGGAGTTGGCAGGGGTGTTATGAACCGAGAGACCTTTGAGCTGATGAGAGAGGAGCGCATTTTTTATGTGATGCCCTAAACCCTCAGCCATTAGGACAAAGAGGAAGGGGGAAAGAGGGTTGCCTTGCCGGATTCCTCTAGTTGGCTTAAAGGGCTGAGAGGGGATACCATTGATAAGAAGGGAGACTTGAGTTGAGGTTATTAGACTCATAATCCATCGAACCCACATTGAGAAAAAACCAAAGGCTGTGAGCATGTGCTGAATGTAAGTCCAGCTTAGTTTATCAAAAGCCTTAGAGAGGTCCAGTTTAAGGAGCATACCTGCCTTCTTTGTGGTTTTGAGGGTGTGAATTATCTCGTGCATGAGAAGGATTCCATCCATTATTTGCCTCCCTTCCACATAGCCTGACTGTTCTGGAGATATGAGCATGGGCAGGAGCAGCTTGAGCCGGTTCGCAATCACTTTAGATATAACTTTGTAGATGACATTGCAAAGAGCTATCGGCCTGTACTTGTCAGGGGTGATATAATCTTCCTCTTTTGGGATGAGCGCAATGAAGGTTGTGTTTAAATATGGGAGCAGCCAATGGAGGTTTCTTGATTCTTCTACAATTTGCCAGACCTCGTGCTTTATCAGTTCCCAGAAAGTGTGGAAGAAAGTGGTGGTGAAACCATCTGGACCAAGGACCTTACCTTCCTTTAGTTGATACATAGCTTCGTCTACCTCCTGCATCAGAATGGGGGGAAGGAGAAGTTCATTATGCTCTTCCGTGATAATCTTTGGCACATTGTTGGTGATTCTTGCAATTGCCGGGCGCCTGTCTCCTTCAGGCTCTGTGTGGACTTGAAAAAAGTGCTTGAGGAATTCCTTCTCAATGTCCTCGTGTTTTTCTATTTTGGCACCTTCCTGAGTTTGAATGAAAGGGATGCTGTTGTGCATTCTTCGTTGAGCTATGGTTCTATGGAAGAATTTGGTATTTCGTTCACCTTCCCTCAGCCATCTTATTCTGGATTTTTGCTTCCAGTATATTTCCTCCCGTTTCCGCCTTTCCGCCAGTTTGTTGTGGATGTTACGTTCCCGTGCCAGCGTTTTTTTCAATGTGCCCCTCTGTTATTGTCTTTTGTTGAAGGGCTGACAATTCTTTGCTTAGTGCTTGTTGCGCTGTGAATATGTCCCCAAAGGTCTCCCGATTCCACTATTTTAGTTGACCTTTTAAAAATATGAGTTTTTGTTGAAGCTGAAACATCTTAGATCCCTCAGGCGGGGTGAAGGATGTCCAGATGTTTTTGACCATGCCCTTGAACAAAGGATGTGTGAGCCAGAACTCTTCGAAGCGGAAGGGCCGTCTGGTGGGATTGCCTGGTCTTTGCCATTGAATGGCAATCGGCCAGTGATCCGATCCAATGTGGGGAAGGGTTGTTGCTGAGAAGTCTCCTCCCAGGTGAATCACATTGTCTGATAAGAGGAAGCGATCTAGTTTGGAGGCTATTTGATGCATGCCGACTTTGCGGTTGCTCCAGGTGAAAGTTCCATTGCTAGAAGGCATATCTATGAGAGAGGTATTCTGAATGAATTCCTTGAAGTGGAAGCTTTCAGGGTCCAATCTATTGCGCCCGCCAATCTTCTCCTCTAGCTTGGTGATCATATTAAAATCCCCGCCTATTATCCAGAGTGGGTGCCTTCTATTATTGGTCAAGATCTCTATTGTATCAAGAAGGGTAGCTTTACTTCCTGATTCTTGAGGGAAGTAAACATTTGAGAGGTTTCCATGGATGTTCGTGCCAAGGATGTGAAAAGTCGCTTGGATGAAATGATGGGAGGCATGCAGATCTGATATAGCTATTGCCTGTGTGTTCCAAGCAATAGCCAGCCCTCCCGAAGCTCCCGAGGCATCCACTGCCGCCGATCGACAACCTGGCCAGGCTTTGGAGAGGATGCTGTCTAAATTTGAGCTCTTACATTTGGTTTCTTGCAGAAAGCACATTTGAGGTTTTTCCAACTTAATCATGTTTTTTAACATTCTAAGTTTGTTGGGGCTATTGAGCCCTCTAACATTTCATGATAATAGCTTCATAGTTAACTATTGATGGAGGGTTTGTAGTACTTCGTCAGTTTAGCATACCTGCCCGAGTCTACCAGTATCTTTCCTACCTCAATTGTTCTCTGGAGATCCGTTTTTCTTCCTCTTTTCTTGGATTCTTTTGGGAGTTGATAGCGGTCCCAATGGCTGCCAGGTTGTATGCCTAGTTGCTGCTGGTGGAAGGCCCTGGAGATAACCACCTCTAGCTTGTTGATTTGAGCCTCTGAGATGCTATCGTAGGCATTCTTATGGTAGGCCAGCTCTAGCTCTATGATGTCTAGGCCATTCATGTCTATGCTCTCGGGTTCTTCTTCCATTTGCTGCACTTGATTGTCTTCATCCAGATTTGGCTCTGAGCTTTGTTGGGCATCTGGTGTTCCATCAATATCCATATCCTTACCTTTTCCTTCCAGCTCTGTGAGTCCGTCCGAAAGGATAGTCGGGTTGCTGTGGGGGGAGGGGGGGGGGGGATGTTTGGATGAGGAGGCAATGGGGGGTGGAGGGGTGGATGAGGAGGGGGGAGCCGAGACATCTTCAGAGTGCGAGGTATGGTCTTCAGAGATTCTCGATAGGGTTTCAAAAATATTCTTGGTGGATGGTTCTTGGTTTTTCGCTTGCTGAGGCTTGTTACTGTTGCTGGGCTTCTTATGAGCATGCTTTCTATTGGGGGCCTTTGTGAAGCCATCTTGGGCTGGTGCTTCAGAGGATACATGGGAGGTAGTTTTGACATTTAGCGAACAGTCCTGGAAAAGATGTCCTAAAGCATGGCATTTTCTACACCGGAAGGGGACGTGCTCATAGTCTAGAGGCTGAATCCATTCTTCATCCCTGTGAAAAAGACTTATCGATTCTGGAAAAGCTTCATTCAGTCTGATAAAGATGCATATGCGAGCATAGGATATATGTATGCGTTTTTTTGTTTCTTCGGCCGCCCTGATGAACTCCCCTATTCCATTTCCTATATTTTTGAGGATGTCTTCATCCCAATACTCATCTGGAAGCGAGTACAGCCTAATCCACACTGGCGCCCATGTGAGATCTTCCTTATCCGGGTTGAATCGTGGTATCCAATCCCTCAGGTACAGACCTGCTGAGTTGAAAAAATAGGGCCCCTCACCCAGGATTCTGTATTTGTCCTCCAGACAGAAGAAGATCACTGTGAAGAAGCCTTTCGGCCCGAGCTGCAAGGTTACATCTCCTTTTGGCTTCCATTTTGCTGCGATCCATCCGTATAGGGCTCTCTCTGTCGGCCAGAACCCTATGAACTTCCCGATAAGGGTGTGATCCCTCATGTATTCAATTCTCTAGTCTATTTTGTGGCCTGGCAACTCTATTCTGGGGCGCTCCTTGGCTATGGGTTTGCAGGTTGCAGAAGTGACCTTCGGGGTTTCCCCCTGATTCTTCCCAATGTCTCGTGCGGTACTGTTGTTTTCCTCCCGCCTTTCTGTCTTTTTTCCTCCATTTTGAAGCGTTTTATTTTGGTTCATTATTCCCTTGTCTATTGATCCGAACACCAGATCTTGTTCAGGTCCGTGCTGCGAAGTTTTTGCGCTTGGGGAGGGCTCTGACGCCCCCCCTACGAGGTTTCCATTGCGTACCTAGGAACCCAGCCGCGCTGCTGCACGACCTGGCCCTTGGTTCAGCATCTGAAGTGGTTCAGAGATGCGCAGACTGCGCCGTGACAGAGAAACCTAAGCGCCGTTGTAGAGAACCCTAATCTACTCGTTTCTTCCTAGTGTAGTTCAACTGCCTCATCACCTCTGCAATTTTAACACAACTCAATATTGGAGTAACTAAGACTTCTCTAATGCTTTAATTGCTTCATCAAAAGATGCATGGTTTCTTAATATAGGAGCAACCTACCACGTGACCTTTTGAAAATATTTCTTGGAATAATTCAATGAAAATGTAAATGGAGAAATCTACTTTGCAGACAAATCAAAGCTCAATCCATCCAAACTTGGCCCCATCTATCTCAAATTTCCTGGTCTCCTTGAATTTCTTCTACATGATTTTCTCTAATGTCCATAATTGTGTAGAAACTTGTTGTCCTTGGTTCTATTAACAGTATTGGATAAAACTAACATACAAGGGGTCTCCTCGATGTGAAGTCTCAATTAGACCTCACATTGTTTAGAGTAGAAGCCTCATCCAGACTATCAACCTGATCACCATAACTTAAGGTTTGCCTTGTTTTCAATGGATAACATAAGATATTATACTCATAACCTTTGAACAAACAAGTAAGTGGAAATTGTGAAACACCAATTGCAATTTGTGAAAGGAGACCTTCATAAGAGAGGAGTTAAGAGTGAGTCTCTAGAAAAAAGTAATAGTATTATCCTAAGAGAGGCACATGAGAGCAAGGAAACATTTTTTAATTAGCTTGAAAATTATTTCACAACATAATAATGATTGATGAAAGTAAATATAACACACATTCAAAAATATAAGCACCAAATCCACCATAATAGTCCAATTTCTTTAGTACATAGTAATATCAACATATACCGCAAACATCCAAATAATAGTCTTAAAACATTCACAATACATGCATGAAAGTGTGTTCACTCAATGAGCCTCTCATTATTAGGTGAAATATTCAAGTACACAGTTACAATGGTGACCCACTAGCTCCAACAGTGGAACACTAAGTCACTTATTGCTTCTCTAAGGCATGTGGGCTTCACTAGGGGAGGAATACCATACCATGTGGGTTCATATTGGGGGATATATATTGAGGAAAAAATGACATAATATATTGGGGGATATACAGGGGGTAAAGTTTTTTATATTGACAGGTATAAAAGATGGAGCTTAAAGTTAATTAAAAATATAAAGGGGTAAATTTATTTTTTAATGAAGAATGGATATCTACAATTTCTAGTGAAATTAGGGGTTTTTAAAATAGGGAAGGTGTATTGGGTTAGTATTGGTAGGGGGTTAAATAATTTGTTTTTTAGAGTATTTTCTAATATGTATCCAAATCAAGGGTATTGTTTAGTATGTCATGAATGCACGTGATATGTCAGAGGTTCATTGAGTGAAGCCCCGTGCTCTAAGGAATGATTTTCTCTCTTATGCAAAGTTTAAGAAGCCAAGGCTAGCTCTCCAAATTATAAGCCTCCAAAAATCCATTTACTTCAGTCATGAGGTTTCTTTTATAACAAGAGAAATGACCTTTCATATCCCCATGGCTCTTGAACTACCCTCATGACTCTTTAACTCCTAATGTGACCTTTTGGCTTCCATATGACCTTTGGACTTCTACTTGACTCATTTTTCCACATGTGACTTTTCATATTCCACATCTAAATCTTGGACTTCCACACGTTTCATTTTGTTATTTTCCTTTTGATAATTACACAGTTACATTCCACATCACATGGCAAGACACATTAGCACATATGACATGGTGATGACAGTTGTATAGGCCATGCCTTGTCATTGATGACATGGAACTTCATGATGACATGGAAATGCCAACCCACTCTCTCTGTTGTTATATCTATGACTTATTCATGATAGATTTGATCATCACTTCATCTTCATGAAAGATGTACTTTGTTCTTCATCTTCACCCCCCAAAGGGTCTTGGATCAGCATTGGGACTTTCTAAGTCATCATGAAATGTCTTCATTTTGTCATGATCCAGGATCTATTTCATGCCTTCATAATGGTTCTTCTATGTGCTTCTTCTCTGCAAGTGATTTCTTTCTTCCTCCTTCAAATCTTCCTTGAGAATCACCTTTAATTGTTGAGGAGATACACCTACCAATGAAGATCACTCACGACAAGGCAAAATCAGTATTGAAATCATCTATCCTATCTACCTAGATCATGCAAGAAGTTTCTTGTGATAGGCCTATGAGAGGCTTGAGAAGGAAAGGACTTGGTGAGGAGGGAGTAGTTGATCCCAACATTGGCTTAGGAAAGCACCACTGTTCACTAAAATTGTGCCATGAATTATGAGGAGGATATTTTTAAGGATCCAAAACAATGGGAACAAAAAGGGATGGAGGTGATGGGCTTGTTGACTAATGATGTTCCATACACTAGACTTAAGGGAGTAGGATATAATGAGAACAAAATTTGAATCAATAGTGACATAGAGGAGCCCTCATTGTGCTCTAGGACTATGCCATGCAATAAGGGAAGAGTTAGGACAAGGCTTGGGTGTAGATAGGGATCATAGTCAATAGTGGGAGAAATAATAAGCCTTATTACTATACCATGCATTGGGAAGGAAGGGTAAGTATGAAGGATAACATGGTTTTCCTCAATAGTATCCCATTATCTCATAAAAGTGTGCCCTGTGTTGGGAGGTATATGACTAAGACATTATTGAGTGCAGTAGGCAAGGCTAGTGGCTAAGGGTTGAGTCACTATTGGTTAGAACTACATTATGCACTGAGAGGGAAGGAGAGGCTTGAGGTTAGCATAGTTTTCCTAAAATATGGACCACTATTTGTTAGAAATTCACTCTTGACCCCATGCTAGTGAAATTTGACTTGATAATGACTATTTGTATCAACAAATTGTGCAGTTCACCAAGATAAGTAGCAGATGGAAAATCACTTTTCCGAAGAGATTTTTATTGCACTGTGAGAGGGATGAGAGTTAGTATGGTGCAATTTTATTTTCTAGAGGGTAACTATAAATGCTCCATGCACTATATAAGGAAAAATTTCTCAAAACACAGTGCAGTGAGTCGGTACAATCAAGAAGGGTTAGGTGACTATGCTTTGAAGGTATTGAATGTGCAGCCATGGAATATGACCTTGAAAGGCTTAGTTCACAATTATGGGAGGAAAAGGTATCATCAATGGGGCTCATGAATAGACTGAGCTCATCACCTGGTGAATAATTGAAGCTTTCATAACATGCATTGGGCAGTAGGACCAAGAAGAGCTCCAAAATGGCTAAGTGTGGGACCAATAGAGTAAGAAAGGGAAAAGTATCTAAACAAGACTCAAACATGGGTCGCACACATGAATGCCATCAGTAAAATTTAGGAGGATGCATAGGACTTATGAACAACAATCACACCTTGAAATGATAGAAAAGTGACACTTAATTCTAAGTGCGACAGTTCAAACGATTCATTACACACTTAGAACACAAGTGTTGACTATGACCAAAAAGTGCGCTAAGTTGTAGGAATGTGTCTAGTGTGTATTACAATGATATATAGGACCATATATTGGAGAATATTACACTAGATATTATTTTAGTTATGTGCAAAGGTTCAACACATACAAGAGTGGAAATGATTATAAGTGACACCTACGACAATAAGAAAATATGAAAATGAAACTTGCAAAAGCTAAAGAAATTAAAGAAGACACATGTGAGAGTGAAGATAACATGAAAACATCACTTGTTAAAGTGAACACAAGAAAGCATGATAGTCATGAATGTCAAAGTGACACTTATGAAAGAAACAGTGTGCAAAAGCGATAGTTTAGAAAACTCACTAGAATAGAAACACAATTGCAATCGAAGTGAGAGAGAGATTGTTGAGATATGTGGCGAACTGACTATTAGCATAAGTTAAACATTTTTCAAGCATTTTTCTTATGGACTACACTATTCTTTTTCAAGCTTGCAGGGAAAGACATGTGTTTGTGAATTCAATGAGCATGTGTGAGAAAGTGACTTTGACACTTAGAACTTGAGAAGAAGAATTAACACTTAGCAAACAATAATTAACGATGGAGTGATCATGGAACAAAAAATTGTAAGATCCTAAGTAGGCTCAAAAATTCAAGTGTAGGAAACATTTTGGAGGGTGTTGATCACAAGGTCAACACTTGGTGACACACTGGTAGAACTCCAACTTCTGTGTTTAGGTTTTACCCTAAAGTGCAATGTCTCAATCTATGAGGAAGTATCAATTCACCATGTATATTACCAAGGCTTTGCCACTTATCCTGGTTAAAGATATAGTCTCTTATTTTCCTTTCTCGGCTTCAAACACATCAATATAATACTAGTGACACAATAACTATTTCGATAAGGGAGAAGGATAGTAAGTATATTGAGCTTTTGATAATCAGATTTTAGAAAATTCCCTAGTGTTTCTCCACTAAGGAAAGCTTGTTAATTACTTTGATGGAGTAATCTCAAGGAATCACAAGCATCGATTCAATGCGAACATGCTTGTTTAGTACCTTGGTAAAGTTTCTTGCTTCACCTCTCTGCACATGAAGCCTTTCTCTTCTTCACCTCTTTATTTAGTTAATAATAGAATGTGCAAAGGAACTTATTTATTTTGACGGTGGAAGAGGGACCCGAACCTATTTAATTTGGAAGAGAGTATGCTTCCTTGTTTTAAGGTATTTTAAAGATAATTGAAGTTAAATTGCTTGTTTAAATTTTTCTCCTTTCCCTCCTTTACTTGGTTGAGTCAACGCGTCAAAACACCATTCAATACAAGGCTACGTTGGGAATGAAGATCTTAATAGAGATACGGGCTTCATATCTCGATCGAAGGTTTTATTTCTAGAAAAAAATGTCTTTTTCATTAAGATGTCATAGACTTTGAATATATGTAAACCCAAATAGATAAGAGACAATAGATTAGCCAATCATCATTCGTCTTCACAATTTCCTTTTTCAAGTTTTCCAGATTGCATTTTGAGGTGAAAGAAACATATTTGATGCAGGGTCTTATTAAATAATACACATAAGGATATACATCATAAAGCAAGGAATCAATAACAAAAGAATAAATAAAACATAGAACTGGATAAAAAAGGAACATGTAGAATAGAAAATAGGAAAACGAAACAAATGAAGAGACTAGATGGAGAGAAAGTGCAGGATGAGTGAAAAGAAACTAGAATGCAACTAGACCTACTCCTAAAATTACCAGCTATAAGGTCAGGGATAAGTGTAATGAATTCCCAATGTAAAAAATGTAACTTCTATTTACCTGCAATAACACAAATACGAGCACTTAAAATTGATATAACGCAATGTGCAACATAAAAGATAAAAACTTGAATATATTGCACAAAATATAGAAGGTCTTTGCTAGATGTATAAAAATGCACAATCTTTAGCCAACCTACAAACTTACCTTTTATATTAGAAGAACAATGAAACAAACCTTGAAATCTTCTTGTGAATGGACCTATATCATTTTTTTCCTCCTTAGAAAACATTAAGAAATATTAAAACTTGTTGTTAGCATAAGGGCTTGCTAAGCAAGATGCTTATAGGCAATCATCAATTCAATCATGAAATTAAAAGCCATCCTCTTGAAAACCCTGAAATCCTTGAGAAAATGGATTTTTAATTAATGGTGTGGAATTAAGATGAGAATCTAGTAAAGGAAAAAATTAATATGATCATATTCAGAAAGATTGTCAAGAGAGCAAGGACCTAACATAACCATCAACAAAGTCTGCAGTGCCTCAATTGATTGGCAAGTATTTGAATAGTGAGATGATAGACCATAAATTTCAATCGATGTGGGACAACTATCATCTGATATACTATTGGGAAATTGATTAATTGAATGACAATTACTAGAACTAGCATTGTGATCAGATGGACCAATTAAGGCAAAGTATTCTTGGTTAGTGGACAATAAAGATGGATCAATTTGAACATATTTACAAATGATTTAAACAATAGAACCATCTTGCTCATATGTTGAATGTGACAAACCATTTCATTGTAACTTGATCTGAAAATGAAACTACTTGTGTTTGTTGTTCAAGGTATTCATTTCCTTTAAATTGCATGTGCAAACTGTTACTCATGTCTTGCAATTTAAACAAATTGTTTTTGGTAAATTTTTTAGTCTTATGTGTGAAGGAGTATTATTTCATTTCATTTTTTAGCATATTAAATCTAAAAAACACAATAAGATAAAAATCACATAATATAACAAAACAACTGATGAGGTAGTTCACCCCTCCTGGGCTACATTTGCTAGGTCCAAGGCCCCCAAATGGGCATGTCCTTGCTCTTATTAGATGCTCAAATTGGTTATATAGTGATAAGAAAGCCTAAACATGAAAAATAAGTTGTGGAAATGAGTTCAGAACATAGAAAACCGTAAAGATTTGCTTTTGTTTCACCTCCAGTGGTTAACCATAGACTAATACAGCTCCAACACTCCCAAACTTCTTTACTAAAAAAAGTACCTAAAAATGAGCTCTGTTGACTTTGCAACCTATACCATTAGCTCTGGAATGCTCAAAATACCCAAAATCAAAAACAAATTCGCTCCAAAATCTTTTTCCTCCTGAAAGTTATGACCAACTAAAGTTTTGTCCAAGCTGGCCTAAGAAAACTCCACCAAATTTGGAGTAACTACAGTTAGCTCCATTAATTTTGGAAAAAGAAACTAAAAACGCGGACTCCTCTCCAGATTTGTCCACATGGTTTGGGTGACATTAAAGGTTAAGGTGGGTAGTGGTCACATGGACCGACTACCCCACTGCCGGCGGAACCATGGAGCCAACGGTTATGAAACCATGGCATTTACCATTAACGAAACCACCGATGAGACATGTGACCATGCAAAATGTAATGCTTAACCATCGCCGCTAGTTTTGACCTGTGGTTCCGAGCCTGGGTCTTATGGATAAGGGGTTGGCCCTTAGGGGCGAACCCCTTTCCACCCCAAACTTACATTTGATCAAACTTTAAATATGCAATGTGACCTTAGGTTGTTAAGAACTACTGTGTGGGTGGGCCAGTCAGGCCTATGGGCTGGTGACCACCCGATCCGGGGTCGATTCCTGCGAACACTCAATAATTTTTCCACTATAACCTGTAGTCTTGGGGCCACGTGGCAACCTTCGTGTAGGCCACGTGGTGTCCATTAATTGGCCTACAATAACACAATCAATCTCATATCCAACCATAGAATGCCAAGTGTCAAAACATGATTGGCTAGTAGGGAATATTACATGGAATATTCCAAGGAATATTCCTAGAATATTCTTTTTTAAATATTGTCCAAAGTCAAAAGTCAACCCTAGTCAAACTGATTTTTTAAGGAAATTGTAAACTTCAAACTTGAATAACTTGCACATATAGTGTCGGATTTGAGTTTCGTTCATGGCCATAGGATTGTATCGATGAGGCCTATCCTGCCATTCTGGTTTCAACCAATTCTAAGCAATTCAAAATTTGAGCATTTTTTCCACTTAGGACATGATCACCTAATCACACCTCCCCAAATGGGAAGCTTTTGGACCCAAAAATCCTTCAATTACCTGTTAAGAAGGTGAGGGTAAAAATCCCTCACCTTTTCCATCTCCATCCACTTTTCCTTACTCATTTTGTTTCCTTTAAGACCAACCCGAACATAATCAACATTTCCCCTCCTCGAAGTGCATGTCCTTTTGTCAAGGATTGCATCCTCTTTCAGCTCATCCAAAAATTTTGGCAAGAAATCATCTATGGATGGTAGCTAAATGTCACTTTCATGATCAACAATTAAAGGAGGTTCATACAAACGTAAATTTTCCGTATTCACAACGGAATACATTTGCATATATGAAGTCAAATCTAGTTCAAAATCATTATTCCAACTTGTTTAAGGATCTTGAATGGACCTGAATGAATATGCTTCAACCTTTTACCTTCTCCTTGCATTCTTTCCTTACTAATATGCAGCCATACCTTGTCTCCTTCTTGAATCTTATGATCAAATCTATGTTTATCATGTCTCTCCTTGTACTTGCCTTGACTTTTTTCAAGCTGTTCTTGAACTTGCTGATGTATGAGCTGAATTCTTCCAATGAACATGTGAGCTTTGTCAATGTCACTATGCCCATCAATGGCAACATCCTTCTCAAGAATCAAATCTAAAGGTGACTTAGGAAAGTACCCAAAACAAGCTTCAAAAGGTGAAGTATTTGTAGAAGAGTGCTTGGCCCAGTTGTAAGCATGCTGAATGTAATACAAGTGCTCATCCCAAAGCTTGGGATGCTTGCTGCAATATCCTCTCAAAAGATGTACAATGGTTCTATTCACTACCTCTGTTTGGCCATCTATTTTAGATGGAAAGCAGTACTCTTCTTCAACTTGGTGTCCATCCTATTCCATAGATTGGACCAAAAATTCCCAACAAACCTGGAATCCCTGTCACTAACAATAGAAGTAGGCAAGCCATAATGAACCCATACATGTTGAAAATATAAATCAACAGTTTGTTCAGCAATTATAGTTTTCTTACATGGCATAAGAATACACATCTTGCTAAATCTATCAACTACTACATAAAGATAATCATGATGCTTTCTAGATAATGGTAGACCTCCCACAAAATCCATAGAAACACTTTCCCATGGTCTAGAAGGTATCGGAAATGGTGTGTATAATCCAAGCTTCCTATTGCTAGGCTTGATTTTAGCACATAATGAACAACCTCTAATGAAACGTGAAACACTATCTACCATGTGAGGCCAATAACAATACCTATGTAAATGCGCCATCGCTTTTCTTACCTCGAAATGTCCAGCAACAAGAGAAGAATGAGCTTCTCTCATGATACTTAGTCTCTCTCCTTGTGGTATACATAACTTGCCCATATGAAACAATGAATTATTATGAAAATGATAATCATTCTCTTCAACATGATTCCCTTCACTCAAGTTAGCATACACATCCTTAAAATCAACATCTGATGCATACTGTTCTATATAGCTCTCATGTACTTTATTGAAAATACCTTTCTTGTACCTTATTACAAAGTGAAATTGTTGTAGGAAGCCCATCCATCTGAAATGTCGTGAGTGCTACAATTTACTTTGCGACAGCAAGTATTGTAAAGGCTGATGGTCGGTATGAAAAACTATTTCTTTGGCCATCAAATAGTGTTTCCACTTTTTGATGCTTTGTACCAATGCATACAACTCCTTATCATATGTAGGATAATTCACAACAACGCCATTAAATGTTCAAAATGAAATGTGATAGGCTTACCATGTTGTAAGAGAACTGCACCCATGGCATAATCACTAGCAGCAGTCTGAATCTCGAATGGCTATCTCAAGTTTGGTAATGCAAGAACTGGAGCTAAACTTATCTTTTATTTCAAAGACTCGAAAGCTTTCTATTTCTTACCTCCCGATTACAAAGCACACTTCACACTTGTCACCGCATGCATAGGAGCTACTATGGTAGATAAGTTAGAAATAAACTTCCTCCAATACTGAGCTGCACCCAAAAAACTTCTTACCTCTGTAATGGATTTTGGAGTAGGACAATTCACAATAGATTCTACCTTAGAAGGATCAATTCTCAAAGCACCTCCTCCTACTATGTGTCCCAAATAAACCAAAGAAGTCTTTCCAAATTCACACTTTGGCATTTTAAGAAATAACTGCTTTTTCTTCAAAATATCAAGTACTATCTTAACATGCATGATATGCTCTTCTCTAGTCTTGTTGGAATTTAATATGTCATCTAAGTAGACAATAACGAAATCATCAAAAAAAGGACATAATACATCATCCATTAACCGCATGAAAGTTGCAGGTGCATTGCATAAACCAAACGACATAATAAGCCACTCAAAGAGTCCTTGTTTGGTTTTAAAAGTTGTCTTCCAAATGTCACTTTCTTCAATTCTAACTTGATGATAACCACTACGTAAGTCTAACTTAGATAAATATTTAGCATCTTTCAGCTGATCTAACAAATCATCTATCCTTAGAGTGGGTAAGGATTCTTTACCGTTATTTTGTTCAATGCCCTGAAGTCCACACACATGCGCCAAGTTCCATCTTTCTTTGGAATCAACACTATCGGTGACCCACATGGTGAAGTGCTTGGTCTTATGAAACCTTTGTCCAACAAGACTTTAATTTTCTTCTTTATTTCAACATTCTCCATGATAGACATGCGGCACGTGCCTATGTTAGGAAAAAGACAATCTGGATGTAAATGGATTTCATGCTGAATCTCCCTTTTAGGAGGCAAACCTGTTGGTTCCTAAAACATCACATGATGTGTATCAACTATATCATATAAATCTGATTTAAGCTTGGAATCACAATTTTTAAATGACTCATGATTCACATCAACCTTAGGCTTGATCATAAGAAGTACAAAACTCTTACTTGAATTAACTAGCCTTTTTACCTGTCCCGCATTTACCATCACTATATTTGCCTTCTTGCGATGTGCCCTGAAAATCTACTCCTTTCCATCTTTGAAAATATGATATTTATTTTCATGGCGATGGAAGATTGCTTTCCTGTCAAATAAGTAAGGACTTCCGAAAACAATTCCTGATATATCAAGCGGTACTACATCAAGTTCAATCGTGTCAATAAAGTGTGTAGTAATTGCAAATCACAATATGCACTTTCTTCATACTTGTAAGTTTGCATCCTTGCATATCCACCCAAGTGGATAAGGCTTTGGATGTGGAATGGTCTCAAGTTTAAGTTGTTTGACCAAGTCTTCTGATATGAGATTTTCTTGTGACCCAATGTCAAAAAGTGTGTCGATTTTTGTATGTTTTGAGACTACCCTCACATGGAATAATTCAATTCTTTCTTCTTCATTAGGAGCTTTTACATGACAGTTTGAAGTACTAGTGCTTACTTTAGTTTCAGTTTCCTTTCCCTTCATACTTTTCAAACCCATGGCTACAATTTTGGTTTCATCCCCTGAATCATCACCTAAATCTTGAGGTGTAGTTGTAGTAGCAATATTTTTCTTCTTTCCTTTGTTTTTGTTAAACTGATTTCTTTTTTCAGGATAAAGTTTCCAACAAATTTTCTCTTCGTGGATTTCTTTTGAACAATGTTTACATATCACTTTTCACCCTCCTTTTTGACAGATGCATTCTTTTTGCCTTTTCCCTTAAAGGTTTTCTCTTTCAATTATCATCACCTTTCTTTCCTCCTGAAGAGCCCTCGCCTTCTTTCTAATTTTTAGACCCTTCCCCAACTAACCTATCATTCCTTTCTTGGTATAATATTCTTAACATCTTAGTCATGTCCAAAAATGCTTTTCTGAATACCTGTTCTTCTTCTTTTGGATCCATGTCTTCGGGAACTTCTCCTTCCCTTTCAGGCATACTTGAAGCTTCTTCTATGGCTGTTGAGGGTGAATTAGAAGGTGGAGATAATGGCACCCTGGCCCTCCTTGGTTGAGGATTATCTTATGCTCTAACCAATTTTCCTTTCCCTCTTTGAAGTTTATGCCTGGTAAGCATTAAGACTTGTAAAACAGTCAAAAATATCTTTGCACAAAACTAATACTCAAAACTTGAGCTCTGATACCAACTAATCTGAAAATGAAACTACTTGTATTTGTTGTTCAAGGTATTCATTTCCATTAAATTTCATGTGCAAACTGTTACTCATGTCTTGCAGTTGAAACAAAGTGTTTTTGGTAAATTTATGTGTCTTATGTGTGAAGGAGTATTATTTCATTTCATTGTTTAGCATATTAAATTTGAAAAACACAGCAAGATAAAAATCATATAATATAATAGAGTAGCTGATGAGGCAGTTCACCCCTCCTGGGCTACATCTACCAGGTCCAAGGCCCCCAAACGGGCATGTCTTTGCTCTTATTAGATGCTCAAATTGGTTATACAGTGATAAGAAAGCATAAATAGGAAAAATAAGTTGTGGAAATGAGTTCAGAACACAGAAAAAGTAAACATTGGCTTTTGTTTCAGCTCCAATGGTTAACCATAGCCAATACAACTCCAACACTCCCTAGGCCCTAATGGCTCTCCAAGCTTCTTTGCTAAAAAAGTATTCAAAGATGAGCCCTGATGGCTCTGTAACCTATACCATTGTCTCAAGAATGCTCAGAATACCCAAAAAAAAAAAACAATTCACTCCAAAAGGTTTTTCCTCCTGAAAGGTATGACCAACTGAATTTTTGTCCAAGTTGGCCTAAGGAAATTCCACCAAATTTGGAGTAACTGCAGTTAGCTCTATCAATTTTGGAAAAAGCACCTAAAAAGGCAGAATCCACTCCAGATTTGTCCGCGTGGTTTGGGTGGCATTAAAGGTTAAGGTGGGTAGTGGTCACATGGACCAACTACTGCACCACCGGCGGAACCATGGAGCCAATGGTTATGAAACTGTGGCATTTACCATTAACGAAACCACCGCTGAGATGTGTGACCATGTGAACTGTAACACTTAATTGTCACCACCGAGTTTCACCTATGGTTCCGAGCCTAGGTCTTATAGATAGGGGGTTGGCCCCTTTCCACCCCAAACTTACCTTTGATCAAACTTTAAATATGCAATGTGACCTTAGGTTGTTAAGAACTACTGTGTGGGTGGGCCGGTTGGGCTTGTTGGCTGACGGCCACTCAACTCGGGGTAGACTCCTGCGAACACTAAATAATTTTTCCACTATAACCTACAGTCTTGGGGCCACACGACGGCCTCTGGGTAGGCCATGTGGCGTCCATTAATTAGCCTACAATAACACAGTCAATCTCATATCCAACCACATAATTCTGAGTGTCAAAACATGATTGGCTATCAAGGAATATTCCCAGAATATTCTTTTTAAAATATTTTCCGAAGTCAAAAGTCAACCCTGGTCAAACTTATTTTTAAAGGAAATTGTAAACTTCAAACTTGAATAACTTGCACATACAGTGTCAGATTTGAGTGTCGTTCATGGCTACATGATCATATCAGCGAGGCCTATCACGTCATTTTAGCTTCAACCAATTCTGAGCAACTCAAAATTTGAGCATTTTTTCCACTGAGGACATGATCACCTAATCATAACTAGTTACAAACTAAAATAGCACCACAATCATTAAAATAATTGAGAATGAATGTTAGTATGGAAAACACATGAAACGAGTAAAGATATAATGGACAAAAAAGAGGAACTTGATTCAAAAAAGAACTCAAGAATTCACTAGCATTGAAGAGTATATCTGATGCCATGAATAAAATGATTAACACTAAAATGTTCACAACAAAAACTAAGAGTTGATTATTCTCAAGAAAATCTAACAAGTATGAATCCTTCAGCCAATGATGATCTTTAAAGTTATCAACTCCATAGCTTTGTACATCCATGAAAGGTATACACTCCAAACCCAAATTTAATACATGATATTTGCATGAAGATGAACAACTAAAATAGAATCCTCAATATGATTAAAAATTGGGCCTTGAAAGTCAAAAGGGTTATGTCCAAAATACCACAAGTCTTTCCAGAAGGAATTTGCATTCAATGAAACTATGCAAAGGAAATAATTTCGTGATAAAATATAGATCTGGCTTAGTTCGTAGATCTCACTAAGATCACAAGAACTTGACATAACCATCAACGAGAGTTGAAGTGCCTTGACTTCATGAAAATTCCCATAACCTTTAAAGAGTGTAAAATTGCATTATAAAGAATGGATAAGATCATGCATGGCGTGTGGATAGCTACTACAAGTAACTTTCATAAGTTCACCACTATATATATGCCAACAATCTACATGAATAATTTGATTAGATTTTACAAACTCAACAAAAAAATTACCCAAGTCATAAGGTTCTTCTAAATGCACATATAAGGATGGATAGAATGGACATATCTCACAAGTAACCTGAACAGAAGAATTTTCTTCATGAAAGATTGGAAATGATATGGAATGGAATGGATACTTGATTATTTGATTGCTTCTATCTTCATCATGGATAGCTTCACTACCTTATGTCAATTCAAAATCTAACTCATTAGGTGATGAAATTAAAGAGCATGGAGTATCTTCATCAAAATTTAATACATTGCTAATAGTAGGGCACAAGGAATAATGAGATAAAAAGGAAGTTTCCATTAAAAAATATTCTTTGACTGAATCAAATTCAAAATCTAAATCTTTCAAATAAAAATATTCTTGAGAAACTAAAATATTGATTGGTGCACTTGGGAAATAACCATCATGTATAGCAATTGAATCATTGTCATCAGAAAGATGGTGTCCAAATACTTTAGATAGATTAGTGTTACAGATCCATTTGGGCACATCACTCCCATCATCCAGATCAGTGTTTTAGGGCTCATCAAACCCTAATTCCAGTTGCTACATGCCCTAAACAAGTCACCCTTTTGAATGCCTCCTTCCTAGATAGTTTCATGACTTGAATACATCTTGAAATGACCTCTAGAGGGACCAGTGCAGGCAGGCACATGTAATGGTGTGTTGTAGAGCAGTTAAGTCCATGCTAGGGTCCTTTGTAGAGCACTTAGGCCTTCATTCACCTATGCTAGGTGAGACTGAGTGAAATTCGCATAGGATTTGGGGAATATTATTGTCTTTTGGAGTCATCTAAAAGGTTCCCTCACTTATCAACTCATATGAGATCGAAAATGGATGAGGAATGAGTTAAGATGCATCCTACCCCCTCACCCCTTCCTCCATGCAACTAATTCTAAGTATGGAAGTCCATTCAATACCACCATTTATGACATAACCTCCTTCATCTCCTTATAAATTGACCACTCATCTAAGTGATCAGGGGTTGGACTATGTTTAATTGTAAGGAGATAATGTTGCTATGAAAATTGGCTTTGAAGAAAGTATTGTAATGCTATAATTTTTTCATGATTTTTATGTGATGTGGATGGGATCCAAGCTGGAGGAATGAATTTGAATCAGACACAATGGTTGTAATTCCTTCTTCTATTCAATAAAGTATTTGAACCTTTTTCCCATATGATTTTATTGTTATATGATGCTTATATGTGTGAAATGTATCTAATTCCATTCACTTGTATTCAATAGATCTTTTTCTTTGATCAGTTCTTTGTCTTCTATTTGTGTTTACAGGTACTTCTCAAGCGTGTTAAGTACAGGAAGGAGCAACAAGATCGATACAAAGGAGACAAGAGGAAAGTGGAACTACAAGTAGGTCTTCTCATCTTCTTTGTCTTATCTATTGCTTATAGGAAAAGGCTAAAGTGCTTTAAACTGTTGTTCTAGATATGGCTACTTATCTAGGGAATTAGTATTTATCCGTAGATACCAAATTCTCCAAAACAAATTGGTGATTCCACTGGGGATAAGAGGTGAGATCCTTTTCTTGTGTCAACCTCATTAAAAAATGAAACAAGGAATATGATGATAGTTCTTTTGCTATGCAACCTCATTAAAAAATGAAACAACTCCCATGAGGATAGTTCCTTGTCTTGTGTCAACCTCGTTAAAAAATGAAACCAAGGATATGAGGATAGTTCCTGGTATTATGTCAACCTTGTTAAAAAATGAAACTAAGGGTATGAGCATAGTTCCTTTTCTTGTTTCAATCTCGTTAAACAATGAAACAAGGAGTATGAGCATAGTTCCTTGTCTTCTGTCAAGTTCGTTAAAAAAAATGAAACAAGGAGTATGAGCATAGTTCCTTGTCTTGTGTCAATCTCATTAAAAATGAAATGAGGAATTTGAGTAGAGTTCTTTGTCTTGTGTCAATCTCATTAAAAAATGAGACAAGGTCCCTTGGAGAAAAGTTCCAAGTCGAGTCTTTGAGTAGATCTCGTAAAATCCTAATCGAGTATTTCACTTGATCTGGTAAATGAACCTTCATTCTATCCACCTGATAGCCACAAGTAATCTACTTAGGTGAATTTAATGAAGCTTGGGGGGCATGCACCTAGTGGTAAAGTTAAGTTTCCCTATAGGTTATGTGAAGGGAATCACCCCATTCACCTTTGTCCCTACCTGGATGAAGTCAGAAAGGTGTTAGATAACGTCCTGGTTCACCACAATGACTTCCATCTGGTTACAGGAGATTCTCCCTTTCATCATGCTGGGGGCATGTAAACCAATTCCAAGCATAGTTTTTTGTTTCAAGCTTGTGTAAACATGAAATTGAATCCAAGCATAGTTTTTGATTTCAAGCTTGTGTAAACATGAAACTATATCCAAGCATAGTTTTTTGTATCAAGATTGTGTAAACATGAAATTGAACCCAAGCGTAGTTCCCTATGATTCAAGCTTGTGCAAAAATGAACCCATTTCCATTTTTAACCCTCGTGATTGCCATTCTATCAGCCTCTTTCGTTAGATGAGCCTTGGTTGTTTTCATCCCATCGCCACCATCCCTTTGACTGATCATACACTTTCACTTAGTTGTTTTAGCCTTTTTGAGGAACATTTGCAATGAATGGTCTTATTAGCCAGCCTCTTCACATAAATCAAAATGTTTTGAGAAGTTCCAACATCACTGGAACTAGTTGCTATCCTAGACACCACTCGTTCCTCAAAGTGGAGTCATCTTTAAGCTCTTTTTAGACTCTCTAAACATGAAAAGTTTGTCGAGTGCTTGCCCTTTTCATCTCGTTAACAGATTGGAAATGACATCTACTCAATATAAGTTTAACCCTTTTTCAGGTTGAGATAGATTATTTATGAAAAAGGAATACGTTGATCGAACATGGTCAATAGGTTCTCTCTCATATTGTTTTATGCTTTTTGGGGCTTGAGAGACAAATCAAAGAAAAAGAACTTGTGGAGTTTTCTTTTCGTTCCTTTTCAAACTCTTTAAACATGAAAAGGACTGAGTTATCTTTTTTGTTAAACTCGTTAAAACATTAAATAGCGATAAACTTTTCCATCTAGACAAGACCGAGTTTCACCTTTGCTAGACTCGTTAAAACATCAAATAGCGATGGATTCACCCGAAGGGTGGAATTATACAACAAGCATATGTTATCCTCCTCAATCTTGATTAAAATAAAGAGGTACTTGTTGGGCAGCGGATCCCACCATAGTGTGGTTTTGGGGCTTGAAGCCTGAATTTTGATAAAAGTGTAATGTAAAGACCCTACAAAATGTGGGCGTGGAGTGCAAGAGTCTAGGGTTGTCTACCCTAAAATAATGTAATTTAATATAGAATGTGTCAGCCTACCCATGGTTCGTGGACCATGGGATTGTATAAATAGAGTGAGGCTCTAACTGTAAAAGTCAGTCTTAGTTTTGAGAAGTAGTAAGGGTTTTTGGATGATGAATTGGCTCTGAGTCTATAAGTCCGAGTCTTGGGTCATAGTAGTAGTAAGAGGCTCTATAGCTGAGTGCGCAAAGGCCTAGTAGAGTCTGCAGCTGGGTGCGTGAACCCCTACAGCTAAGTGCGCAGGGCGGAGTTGGGATTGTACTTGGGCAGAGGATTAATAAAAGATAAGTTGATTCTAAAATACTGTGTGTTTATGCTCCTGATATGTTTATGCATCTCTTTATGGTTTTATGATTGCACGCACTTGCTATGAATGTTGAATGATTAATAAGAATATTGGGTATATGCAATTAAGCTAAGATCTATAACAATAGCATAGTAAGGATAAAGGATCTAGACAACACCTCTTCTCACTCTTTATAGAGTTGTGCACAAGCTGCGAAGGACAGACAACTGCGCAACGCAAGCACACAGGATTGGTTTGTGAACTTCCCAGATTTCATCAAGACATTCCTAGGGTGCAGAAACTTGGTTCCAAAACCCTCCCATACTACCTCGGGTGAGACCTTAGTCCGTGCACCACGGACTGTTGCCGAAAGGGCCGATAGTTTCGGGATTTATTTGGCTAAATCACTTCTGAACCTGGGTTAGGCCCCAATAAGCCAAAAAATGGTTCCGTTGCGGGGATCGGGATCTACCTAAGGGATGTCTAATTTCATGCCATTGGAACCCTATAAAGGAGGAAATTGAGGAGTGGTTGGACAAAAGCTTCACTAGTTTGTGACACGGGAAAACCGAACTCTGCAGATATCTGAGAAGAGGCGGTTGGATCGATATGTATATATGGAAATCCACAAGATCTTCTTCGCATCCTTCCCTTCTGAACTATATGAGTGGATCACGAGGTTGGTCGACAGGCAAGGAAGGTATAATCTCGGTCAACCGATAGTGTGGACTCCAAAATTAGTGCACAGACTAGAGACATCAGAAGATAAGATCATGCGAGCTGTGGACCATTGGCTCAACCAGATCATAGGGGGATTTATCACTGAGTTTGCGATAGACGTGATTGTGAGCTACAGTGAAGCAGAGCAATGTTTCCTTAGGGGACAGTGAGGTAGGTACATTAAATCCCTGAATATCTGGATTAAGATGCTATTATGTGAAAAGCGGGTGATGTGAATACATTAATGTTTGGAACAACGCAAAGCAGAAGAATCTACAGAAGTAGCGGGGAATTAGGAAACAATCCCTTGATTTCACCTTCGTGAGAGAGCGAGGAAGAGATCACTTGGGTCTATCTGAGAAGTGCGATCATTTTGATAAGGTAGTGCATTCCGGAGTTACCACCTTGTTTATGGGAAAACTAGTGTCTTGTCGAACGACTAGCCCTCTAGGTTTGGCAGCTACCCTAGAAACAACAGTTTAAAGTAGTTCAATGATTTCTTCTATGTGTAACAAATGAGAGAAAGATAATGGAACCAACCTGGAACTTCCACTTAATCCCTTGCTTGATCTCTCTCCCCCTTGACAGAGCTTGCAACTCCTCCCCATACTTAACCCACTTAGAGAGTACCTGCACAAGTACAACAATAAAAAATTGTCAAAGCATCATGATCTATTACAACATAAACATTACATAATCAAATTTATAATGAACAAATGATAGCATTCACAAATGATAACATTCACAATTGCATAATCATATGGAAGAAAACTTGAAGAACTTTATTAGTAGAAGGGATAATTACAACCCAGTTGTCTAATCTAGCATCATCCTCCCAGCTTCAATCCCTCTTCACCTCATGAAATAGCAAGATCACACCAACAATACAATGCTCCTTCCTTAATTACAAACTATCAACACTTCCTTGCAATTCACAATATTCCAGCCTCTAAATCTCTTAGATGAGGGACCCATTTATAGATGTGTGCAAGGGTGTGAGTCATCCATGGGGTTTTGATTAGTTTCATTCCACTTGTTACATTTGGTTTCACTTGGAGATTTCTTGGATCTCTTACTCATCCCTGGGCGAATTCAGAGAGGCAAGTCGCATAGGAGAAGTTTCTAGAAGATTCCATGAGAAACTACCTAGCAAACTGTCTCGGACATTTGTCCATCCTTGCCCATTACACCCTATAGAAGGCCCAAACAGTATTCATTGCACCCTGGTAGTGTACCACTCAGTATGAATCACACTTTGCCAGTGGAGCAGTTAGTATGGTTCAGTTCAACCATTTCTGGATGGTTTCTCAAATGGAACTTTTGGGGAATGATGTAATCAGATGACTATGTTCTTTTAGGGTATGAAACAACTCTTTTAGGGGTTGAAAAGCCCTATTTTATCGACATATAAGTTTTGGGTTGATGTGCCCAAATATGTCCATAACAGTTTCCCCCTAAAGCATGAAGTCGTAAATATTGACGTTGGATGAAATGCTTTATCATGAGGATCCGAGGTTTCGAATTGGAAGGTGACCTGCATAAGTTACAGTACAATACATCATCATAATATAATTTTCATGATCTAGCTGAGGGAGGCATTCCCATGCTCAGCTTTATAAATTCATTTCATGTACATAGATCAGATAGTCATCTGTAGATGCAGAATAGTGATTCTTCAGATGTAGAGTCATCATCCCTAGTTTGGAAGACCAGCTGTGCAGCGTCTTTGTACATTTGATGTTTTTATATCCCTGAATATATCACAACCCAGTGGATGAAACTAGATCCACGATCTTCAAACTCATTCAATATTCACCGAATGTACAAGTTAGTCCATGTGAAGAGATGTTCTGAAGTCAAACATGGAAAGACATCACCTGATTAACAACCAATAATGTAAGTTGTTAACAGACGTGAGAAGAATCACCGATAATAATAATGACCCTCAAGGTACTACAATATAATTCACATGGTGTGAATATGTGATCTAATGTTGAACACCATGCAAAATCTTTCGGTTGAAGGCCATTGATGTCAACCTATCGCTGGAAGTGAGAAACTTGCCATTGATGTATGCAAACTTCAAAGCACTGAAAGAGGTGTTTCTAAGTCAACTTATTGGATAATGAGCTGATGTCGACAAGAAGCAAATCATCATAGGAGGGCCTTAATGTATCCAAAATCTACGACATGAAATGAAGCAAATGATTTCCGGAGGTGAAAATGAACTGAAGACACAAGGTTCAGGAATGTTGATCATGAAAAAATGAAGGTCGAAGGTATTGTAGTGGATGAGACATTAACTAAGTGGTGGTTTCTCAATTGAATGACTTCTCTTGAACATGTTAGCGACACTGAGATGAATTGGTAGCGTTAACCCCAAAAGATGGATGGTATGAAAGACCAATGGTGAGATGATCGTGAACAGAATAACCCAACCCAACTCAATCACGGAGATGAAGTGAAAGTGTCATGTTCAAGAGCAACCTGCTACCATAAATTCTTCAAGTTTTCTCCCTTTTTCCCCAATCGTTGTTGACCAATACCTCTTTATTTTTGTCAAGCTTGAGAAGGATAACATATGCTTGTTCTATAATTTTCCCTTCAGGCAAACCTGTCGCTATGTTTTAACGAGTCTAGCGACAGTGAAACTTGGTCTTGTCTAGAATGGACAAGTTTGTCGCTATTGTTTTAAAAAGATTAACGACAATGATAACTCGGTCCTTTTTGTGTTTAGAGAGTTTGAAAAGGGACAAAAAGGAAACTCCATAAGTTCTTTTTTTGTAAAATAATCCCTCAAGTCTGAAAAAGCATAAAATAATACAAAAGGGATGACTTTTCTGATCACTTTAATGAGCTGAAAAAGACAAGTTCTTGACGTTTTTCGTAAGACAATCCCTTGGGTCCAAAAAAGTATAAAATCATATAGGAGGGATGACATTTCCAATCACTTTAACGAGCTGGAAAGGCCAACGCTCGATAATCTTTTCATATTTGATGAGTCTGGAAAGGGTTTAAAGGAAACTCAAGTTTGAGGAACGAGTGATGTCTAGGGTAGCAACTTATTCCTGGTGAATTCAGAACATCTCAAAACATGGTGAATTCTATGAAGAGGTTGGCTAATAAGACCACTCATCAAAAATGTTCCTCAAAAAGGGTAAAACAACCAAGTGAGAGTGAATGATCGACCAAAGGGATGGTGGTGATAGGAGGTACCCAACCAAGGCTCAAAATGCTGATAGAATGGCAATCACAAAGGTTATGAGTTGAAGGTGGGTTCATTTTTTGATAAGCTTGAACCATGGGGGAACTATGCTTGAATTCGGTTTTATTTTTTACACAAGCTCGAAACGATAAAACTAAAAATTGAAAATGAAATTGAAAATGAAAATGAAAATGGTTTGCATGCCCCCAACATGATGAAAAGGAGAGTCTCCTGTAACCAGATGGAAATCGCTATGGTTAGGTAGGAAGATTTCGTCTAGAATAGAAAAAACACCTCCTTGGCTTCATCAAGAATAAATAAAGGTGAATGGTGTGTTAGACCAATCACATAACCTACAGTGAAACTTATCATTACAACTAGGTGTGTCTGGAATAGACAAGGGTGCATGCCCCCTAAGCTTCGTTACATTCACTAGACTACTCATGGTTATCAAGTGGATGGAATGAAGATTCAAGTGATACTTTTGATGTAAATGGACCATTTAGGGATGATGATTGACTTGGATCCATGTTTGAACCAGGAAATGAAAGTTGATCAATGGTGACAATCTTGCCTTCATGTGGGAAACACATTACTCGGAAGAGTGTTGACACAATAGCTTCCATGTTATAAACATAGTCACGCCCAAGAAGTAAATTGTAATGTAACAGTCCTGGTACTATCATCAAATTTAGATGAATGGTTTTCCCTCCCCAAGTGATCGGTAACTTGGGAATGATCCCTAACGGTAGGCTGGTACCTTTTTTAAAGCCTAACAGATTCTATGTAACATGCATAAGCGATGGAAAACCAAGCGCTTTCCAAGCAGTTGAGAAAAGGATACTCACTAATGCACCTTCATCTATGACAGTGCTAGACACGATCATTTTACAAACTAGAACTATGATCTAGAAAGGTACATAAGAGGGAAGGCGGGATCTTTCCAGTTGATTCCATTCAAAGGAAGTGACTAGGCTTCTTGGAGGGGTACCAAAGAAATGGGAGGATTGACCCCTTGCATTGCAAGAGCTGGAAGGTTTTCCTCTTGTCTTGATGGAACAGGCGGATTGCCCCCAAGTTTGATATAATTCGAAGTAACAAAAAGAACTTGAACGGTATCATTTCCACTCTCTTCAGGAAAGGTACGATTAGCTGAAGGTGAAATTGGGTCAACTGTTGCCTCAACTTGTTGACTTTGGTCGGGTATAGACTCATAAGATTCACTTTTAGAGAGAGTGGTTTTGACTGACGGTTGACTTAAGTCAGTCAGTTTTTCAACTAGAGAAGGACTCAAGGAGAGTTTCTTGTAACTAGATGGAATTCGTTGCGGTGAAGCAGGACGATTATCCAACACTCTTCTGGCTTCATCTAAAAAAGGACAATGGTGAAGAGAATGATTACCCTCACATAACCTACATGGAATTTTCACCTTTCCCTTCTGCCAATGAACTCTACTATCACTAGTTGATGGCATGTTACCAACATGATCTCTAGAAGTCTATGAAACAGGATGGTGTGAACGGGGAGACCATTCTTTCAAGATCCGAGGAAAGCAAGGACAATCTCAATGAAAATGGTCTCCCACACAAATTATGGATGGAAATTTGGGTTTGGGAAGTTTAATGTGCAGATTTTCACCAGATGATGCATTCAAAGCAATGGTTGCTCAGTTGCCCCCTTGTTGAATCAGCTTCTTCCTCTTCTCCTTCCCTTTCTTCTTCTTTTGAGCCACTTGGTTACTAGTATCACTACTTTCACCAAGCGAAGAGGAAGAAGGGGAGGGAGACACAAATGAGGAAGAAGGTGAAGGGTCAACTTCAAGATCAACGAAGTGTACTTGATTGTGGAGGAATCATGGCATTTTGAACCACAGAGGTTGAAAACAGCCCACTGGCAGGCCAATGGTAAGTCCCGAAAGGGATAATGTAGCCATATAAGGAGCACCAATATTTCCCCAAGAAGGAAAAGGAATAGGATTCTCCTCAAAAGGGATTCCTTGATTGGTGGATTCTGGATTTGTCTCCATATATCTCAACCTAATATCAAATAAGGAACAGGGATGTTATTCTGAATTCAATTAATTTTAATGACATTTTGACACAACTTTTCTTTTTCAGTTTTTAAGAGTTGAGAAAAAGCTAAAGATGACTCTAGTCTCCTTTGATTTTTAATGAGCCTGAAGTGACAAGTGCTCAGATGGACCTTTTCTTTTAAAGAGTTGAAAAGGAATGAAAGTGACTACTCTGGAAAATCTAAATAGAGAGATTACCAAACTAATCTCAAAACTACAATATACACCTTGGTGATAAATTAAAGAGAAATTACCAAGGACTTATGTACAATAGTCAATCTTACCGAATGCTATGTTCAGTGGATTGCGATCAATAAGGCGGCATACTCAGCTTCCTATGGATAAAGGATATAAGTCTATTGTGGTCTCACAATATATACGTGATGGTATGGGGAGCACAAGTCCGTGCTATCACTTGTCGTATCAAGGAGGAGGAATCACCCAACTTTCAATGAAAATGATAGTTACTAGTTTTAACAACGCTGGAACACGTCTCTAACCTAGACCTCTAGATATGTTGCATTAAGTTCCAAAGCATTGTTAGGTTCATTGAAATTTATTTTAAAGTTGATCTTGTTTTTAGTTTGCATTTCAATGGTTTACCATGTGACGATGATTTTGAAATTCCTAAAATGCAATCTACAATGATAAACAATCTTTGTTTATTTTGAGAAATGAAAATCCTAGCTACTAGGGAAAGACGATTACAATTCTTTCAAACAAATAGCAAAGAGCACACACTAGTGCATTTTCCTAAATCATTTTTCACATACAAAATAAAAAATTCTAAATGCAAATGCATTTATTTGTTTTCATTCTCCTTAATTTGAAAAATGCCAAAAAGGAAAACTATATGCAGCAAAGATCTGAAATATTTCACTCAAAGCGACATTTTCGACAATTTCTTCTTCAAAATATAAAGGAAGACTCCATGACACTTTTCAATTTTGAATAAAAAATTCTTTCGACACTTCGAATAAAAAAAATCAAACCAAATACATGAAGAAAAGTTCAATCGACTATCAAGGGAAGGAAGAATCCATGACAATTCTCTTTTTGACACAAAACAACAATAATGACACTTTTTGTACCAAAGCGATAGATCGATTTAAGCAAAATTTCGACAAAGGATTGTAAATGATGAACAAATACAAAAAAAACATTCACTAATTCTGATCTAATGGAGGCTGATTTATGTGATGCAAGTATGCTTCAGTAAGGAGGCATTGTTCATAAGCAGCGAAACAACTAAACAAAATTGAAAACAAGGTCAAAAACCCCCAATTTCTAGAATGGAAAAAGGGTTCAGTCAGTCAACGCACCTAGAATTCACAAAAATAGGGATGCATCGCACTTACTACACTTGGGAGGTGCGATGCATACTGGGTTACAGTGATAGACAGTGTAGTGGGCTAGTGAGCACAACTGAAATGGGTTTTGGCTCAGATGTGCAACAGTTTTGATTGAGTTAAGCTGAGGTTTGATGGATAGTAACGAGAAAAGTATAGAGGATTGTCTTGAGAGGTTACTGAGCTACCCAAAGGGCATTTAGAAGTGCTTGCAAGTCAAATGTTTAATTCATAAACTAAACCAGAGATTGACTGAAGCAGCATTCATCTACTATGAAATTGCAAAGCAAGAGCAGTTCAAAGGCTACCTAGCTGACTTCAGGCTCTATCTATAGTCTATAAAACAAACAATAAGATCAACCAAAAATCTATTCATTCCCCAGCAAATTTGCCAATTTTTTTCTGGGAAAACTAGTGTCTTGTCGAATGACTAGCCCTCTAGGTTTGGCAGCTACCCTAGAAAAAACGTTTAAAGTAGTTCAACGATTTCTTCTATGTGTAACAAATGAGAGAAAGATAGTGGAACCAACCTGGAACTTCTAATTAATCCCTTGCTTGATCTCTCTCCCCCTTGACAAAGCTTGCAACTTCTCCCCATACTTAACCCACTTGGAGAGTACTTGCACAAGTACAACAACAAAGAACTGTCAAAGCATCATGATCTATTACAACATAAACATTACAGAATCAGATATATAATGAACAAATGATAGCATTCACAAATGATAACATTCAAAATTTTAAAATCATATGGAAGAAAACTTGAAGAACTTTATTAATAGAAGGGAGAATTACAACCCAGTTGTCTGATCTAGCATTATCCTCCCAGCTTCTATCCCTCTTCACCTCATGAAATAGCAAGATCACACCAACAATACAATGATCTTTCCTCAATTACAAAATATTAGCACTTCCTTGCAATTCACAACATTCCAACCTCTAGATCTCTTAGATGAGGGATCCATTTATAGATGTGTGCAAGGGTGTGAGTCATCCATGGGGTTTTTATTAGTGTCATTCCACTTGTTACATTTGGTTCCACTTGGAGATTTCTTGGATCTCTTACTCATCCCTCGGCGAATTCAGAGAGGCAAGTGGCATAGGAGAAGTTTCTAGAAGATTCCATGAGCAACCACCTAGCAAACTGTCTTGGAAATTTGTCCATCCTCACCCATCACACCCTATAGAAGGCCCAAACAGTATGCATTGCACCCTGGTAGTGTACCACTCAGTATGCATCACACGTTTCCTGTGGAGCAGTCAGTATGGCTCAGTTCAAGCCATTTCTGGATGGTTTCTCAGATGGAACTTTTGGGGAATGATGTAATTAGATGACTATGTTCTTTTAGGGTATGAAACAACACTTTTAGGGGTTGAAAAGCCCTAGTTTATCGACATATAAGTTTGGGGTTGATGTGCCCAAATATGTCTATAACACACCTCCACTTACACCACCACCCACTTCACCTCCTTCACCTCCATCTCCACCCACTCCACCTCCACCACCCCCGCAGTTCAACATGGAAAGCACGATCAAGCTACCCATATTTAGAGCAGTAGGAAATGAGGATTTGGATCAATTCTGGTTTGTGGTAAGAGTAGTGTGGGAAGCATAGGGGGTCACAGACAACAAAATTAAGAAAGCTACTTTGGTGAGCGTGCTACAAGATCATGCATTGACATGGTATATCAAGCATTCCAATGATCACCCAAATGCAGGAATAGCAGAGATCCAGAATGTGCTAAATAGAGAATTTATTTGGCTGAAATTAGAGACGCAGTCAATCATTGGATTTAAAGAGATCGCGATGCTTCCAGGTGAGACCTCCTAGGATCTAGATCAACGGCTGAAGAGTATGATCTGGGAGGCTAATATGATGCTAACGGATGCACAACACCGCATGGTTTGTGGCGTCTTTGACACCACATCTGAGGACAATGTTGTCACAACAGAAGCTTTCAACCTAGACTGAAGCGTTGGAAATGGCGATGAGGTTGCATGAAACCTCATTACAAGACCCTCGGTTGGGAGTTCAACAAATCCACACGTCAATACAAAGTATATGCTTGGAGATGCATAGTTTGAAGAAAAATAGGGCACCATGGCCAGAGGCGTGCGGTGAACTATGGTGTATAAAATGCAAAGGTCAGGGCCACGACAAGGATCACTGTCCAGTATTCGCGAGCTACTTCGCAAGAGGGGGACCGATGCTGTTGAGGCCCGAAGCACATGCAAGGCTAAGTATGACCCCCATGTTATGGTGCACGATCTGTTAGATAGGGGAAAGCCCATGACGGATAACTATTATTTATTGCAAAAGTATACACAGACTCCCCAGCAACTGTTTTGTAATTTTTGTAGATCAGTGCGCCATGACAAGCATACTTGTCGTAGCTATGAGTTGATGATGGAGCACACCCTAGCCTATAGAATGTAGATAGAAGCGTGAGGCCTCGACCTAGTTGTGGGGATGGTGCGCACTGGATTTCAGGGGCGAGGTCGAGGACAAGGAGGCATGGGACCAGGCAGGGGCCGGGAACAACTGATTTGCTACAATTGTGGAGCACCAGGACATCACGACCATGATTGTACTAATCCAATTAGAATTTCTTGTTCATATTGCGATCAGTTTGATCATGAAATGATAGATTGTCCTACATTGATAACACAGATGCGCGAGAAAGGGGTACTCTAGTCCCCTCTGACTTAGAATATACAAATGATGAAATCTGAACCTTGCGACGAAGACCCTAACGTGAACATGATGCTCAGAATTGGTCCGACCATAGGGGAAGATAAGGGGAAGCAACCTGAGGAAGATACATGGGTTTGCAAGGCTCCTGTAAAGGAACCTGAGTTCGATTTAGAATGCGTAAAGGAGACATTTGTGGAAGCTAATAAGAGCTTCATGGAGGCCTCCACTTCAAGTAGTAAGGATCAACCAGAGCAAGGAATGGATCCTTCCATGCTTACTACCTTTCGAGAGACATGCATGAAGCTACTGCACAATAATAGGGTAGTTAAAGGACTACAAGAATTGATCACTAGGTGTGTACGGTCGAGTGAACCGGGTGTAGTCTAGAAACTAGGAAAGCATACATTGCGGACTAGAAGGGAGATGAGATTGACGTCGCAAATTGGTGAATACAAAATGGATCAGGTAATCTTGGACCTGGGGTCCGACACGAATGTGTTACCTAAGAAAACCTGGGAATACATGGGCAAGCCCCTATTGCAGTGGTCCCATATTCAATTATGAATGGTGAACCAACATAAGATCGTGCCCATGGGAAGGTTGCAAGGAGTAATAGTTAATATTGAAGGCGCGAGCACACAAACGGACTTTGAAGTGATATAAATTTTCAATGACAACAATCCTTATCTCGCGTTCTTGCATTGTTAGGAATGGACTGGGTTACTGATATGAATGGAGTCATCAACCTAAAGAAGAGGAATATGATATTCGAGAAAAATTCCCTACTCATAGTAGTGCCGCTAGACCCAGTCGAAGGAGCACGCTACACTAAACCAGTGCACGATGATGAAAGTGACGATGAGCTGGATTGTATCTACAAGATAACTATGCGAGACCAGAACTGGGTAAATCTGACTTCAGATGGAAGGATCTCGTGGGAGCATGCAAGTTCCTACACCTCGGATTCAGATGAAGAAGACGAACGATGGCACGATCGATTGAATGAAGTGACAACGCTAAATTGCAATATGATGACTAGATCACTACATTTCATAACAACCCAGGCTCGAGATCTACCAACATATGATGGATTAACAGTGGTGGATGAATTCTTGAGCAAGTTTGAGACCACAGTACCAGAACAACAGCAGTTCAATGCATTGAAGTGGGCACTATATGTGACACCTACGCGTTGGTAGGGAACATATCAAAGAAATTGTGAAAAATAGCGCGACTGTAGGAGGATGATGCGGCTACGATTTAGGAAACTGCAACTACAGATAGCAGATAAATGTGATGGACACGATGACCAGTGGACGCACCTCGCAAAATGGACCAATGCCTATGGAGAAGAACCTAAACCTGAATGGGTACACTTATTCTACCATACCTTGGATGTCATACCCATGAATTGGTATATCGAGACAGAACTCCAACATGGTATGGGTGAATGGGATGTCTTGCATGAGGGATTTTTGTTAAAATTCACATTTGAATACCGATGGTCAGATGCTGTTGATGACATGCTACAAGCCATAAAAGCCACCATCTTCAAAATACCATAGGAACCATGAGAAGTAGTTCAACCAGCATGGGAAACCCAGTTAAGTAGTGCCTTAGAATGTTATAACGTACAAGTAGAGGAGGATGATGACAACCCCTGAAATATTAATATTCCAAAAACTGAACGGTGTCATGAAGTTTGAGGACCATCAATTGAGGATCCCGACAACACTGCGCCGCTAAAAAAAAGAAAGTAAACACTGGTATAGATGCAGAGCCAAAGTAGGTGATGCTTGGGGACTATTGGGATGATGCTACGGTAGATAAGGTCGCCAAGTTACTCCGTGAATATCAATATTTGTTCTCGACCAAAATCATGGACTTAAAGGGGATCATTGGTGACTTAGGGATGATGAAGATCACTCTGAAACTAGACGTGAATCCGGTTAAGAAGTGACCTTACTGTTTGAATCTGAAGTATAAAGAAAAGGTCTGCAAAGAATTAGACAAAATGCTTGCAGCTGGAATTATTGAACCAGTGGAAGAATCTAACTAGGTGAGTCCTATGGTAGTACAAGAGAAAAAACAGAAGGGTGAAATTAGAATCTGTGTGGACCTAAGGAAGCTTAACGATGCCTGTGTTCATGATCCATTCCCAACACCGTTTACAGATGAATTATTGGAGAATGTTGGCAGATAGGAAGCTTATTCATTCATGGATGGCTTCTCAAGGTACCATCAAATAAAGATCGTGTTAGAAGATAGGAGCAAGACAACCTTCGCAACTAAATAGGGTTGTTTTCAATACATCGTTATTCCCTTTGGACTGAAGAATGCGCCAGCGATATTTTCGTGCATAGTGGTGGCCGCATTCAAGGAATACATCCAAAAGTTCTTCGAGGTCTATCTGGATAATTGGATAATATTTGGGTTAGTTAAACACCATATAGTGAACTTACGTTTGATGCTAGATACTTGGCGATGACACCAAATTGCACTGAATCTTAAAAAGTGCATCTTCCTCATCCCCTTTGGAAATCTGCCCAGCCATGTGGTCTGCAAACAAGGCCTGATGGTGGACCCTACAAATATTTCCATTATTTTCAATCTAGAAGCACCATGAAGTGTCAAACAACTATGCGCCACTTTGGGCACACTGGTTACTATAGAAAGTTTATTAAGAGCTATGCACAAATAACAACACCAATGGAACAATTATTGAAAAAGGACGCTACATATTGTTGGAATGATGATTGTAAGAAAAGTTTGGATGTTCTCAAGGAAAAATGGCATCCGCTCCCATCGTGGTCTTCCTAAAATGGGAGATCAAATTTCATGTACATTTTGATGCATCATGTATTGCGCTAGGCACTATAATTACACAAAATGGTGTGAAATGCATAGATCACCCGATTGCGTTCGTGATTCGGTGGCTGTCCAAAGCCAAAAATAACTATTCTACTACTGAGCGTGAAGGATTGGCAATGGTATACATGCTCCAGAAATACCGACACTATTTACTTGGTGGGCACTTCAAGATGTATACTGATCATCCTTCATTGAAATACCTAGTGAACAAGCCTATGTTGGGGGGTGCATATGCAAATGACTGTTACTGTTTCAATAATATGACTTCGAGGTCATCGTAAAGTTGGGACGCCTAAATGTAGCACGAGATCACCTATCATGAATTGAGACCAGCAAGGAGCCGACAAATTTAGAGGGAGGACTAAATGATGCACAACTCTTTGCAGTGCATGTTGCGGATGGCCACTTTGAAGATATAATCCATTTCTTAACCACAGGGACTGCACTGCAGGAATATTTAGTCCAATAGAAGAAGGAATTGGTGGTACGCACAATGGACTTTTCTATCATTGCAGGGCACCTCTACAAAATGGGAAATGATGAGATATTGCAAAGATATGTACCTGAATTTGAATGAGGACAGATCCTCATGGAAGCACATGGGGGGGCTACAGGAGGACACTGTGTAGGACGGGCGACGACACATAAGATTATTGCACTAGGCTATGCTGGCCAACCCTACATCAAGATTTGAAAGGATACTGTCAGGCCTGTGACCTATTCCAAAGGACTAGGAAACCATCACGAAGGGATGAGATGCCACTCAGTCCACAGATGATGCTATAGCCATTCGAAAAATGGGCAATAGAATCTATGGGGAAATCAAACCTCAGGGGAAGATGGGTGCACACTACATCATCACTGTGACAAAGTACCTGACTTGATGGGTAGAGGAATAGCCGGTTAAGGACTGCATGACTGCCACAACTGCAAAAGTTTTGTTCGACAACATGTTGACATGGTTTGGATGCCAAAAATTTTTACTGAGTGACTGTGGAATGCACTTCCTAAATGAAACCATCAACGCACTCACCGAGGAGTTCCAGGTGTATCATTAGCAAAGTACATTGTACCATCCATAAGCTAATGGGAAAATAGAAGCATTCAACAAGATTTTGGAGATTGCGCTGACCAAAGTATGTAATGCATAGTGAAATGACTGGGACCTATGCATACCTGTCATATTATGGGCATATAGAACCATGTGAAAGAAATTGATGGATCAGACACCTTTCAGGTTAGTCTATGGCATGGAAGAATTCATGCCAATGGAATACATCATACCCAGTTTGCGGATAGCAGCAATGACAGGCATGTCGGACCGTGAAGCCTTGGAAGAGAGGCTTATGCAATTGGAAGAACTCGAGGAAGAATGGTTTCTGGTGAGATTCCATCAGCAGGTACAGAAATAGCGCGAGAAATATTGGCATGATTGCCATTTCAAGTTACGAACATTCAAGGTAAATGATTTAGTGTTGCTGTATGACAGCAAGTTCAAACAATTTCTTGGAAAATTCATAATGCATTGGTTGGGCCCGTATGTTGTAAAGGAGGTCACAGATGGAGGCATGGTCCAGCTAGTCAAACTTAATGGAGAGTCCTTCCCAGGAAGAGTAAATGGCAATTGCCTGAAGTCCTAGATAGGTGGGCCGGCTATCTAACTAACCAACCAAAGCACAACATTTGTGACCCAACAAGCCAAACAGAGGTGCGGGACTATAAACACAGGTAATAGAAGCTGGCATCAAAGCACAGAATCAAGTTAGACGCAGATGATTCAGAAGAAGAAATGGAGTAGATCCAGATGATGGCATCATGGTGAGTTGTGGACCTTTGCACTGTACCGGCACAATTGGATGGACTTCGCACTAGGATCGCCACACCAGTAGAGTGACTCAGGATGAGTCATGATGATTGTGTTGGGGGTCTGTTGGGCAGCGGATCCCCCCATAGTATGGTTTTGGGGCTTTAAGCCTGAATTTTGGTAAAAGCGTAATGTAAAGACCCCGCAAAATGCAGGCATAGAGCGCGAGAGTCTAGGGTTGTCTACCCTAAAATAATGTAATTTAATATAGAATGTGTCTGCCTACCCATGGTCCATGGACCATGGGATTGTATAAATAGAGCGAGGCACTATGTATAAAATTCAATCTTAGCTTTGAGAAGTAATAAGGTCTTTTGGATGATGAATTAGCTCTGAGTATGTAAGTCTGAGCCTTGGGTCATAGTAGTAGTAAGAGGCTTTGCCGCTGAGTGTGCAGAGGCCTGGTAGAGTTCGCAGCTGGGTGTGTAGACCCCTACAGCTGAGTGCGCATGGCGGAGTTGGGATTGTACTTGGGCAGAGAATTAATAAAAGATAAGTTGATTATGAAATACTGTGTGTTTATGCTCTTGTTATGTTTATGCATCTCTTTACGATTTTATGATTGCGCACACTTGCTATGAATGTTGAATGATTAATAAGAATATTGGGTATATGCAATTAAGTTAAGACCTATAATAATAACACAGTAAGGATAAAGGATCTAGATAGAACCTCTTCGCACCCTTTATAGAGTTGCGTACAAGATGCGAGGGATAGATGGCTGCGCAATGCAAGCATGTAGGATCAGTTCATGAACTTCCTAGACTTCATCAAGACATCCCTAAGGTGCGGAAACCTAGTTCCAACACCCTCCCATACTACCTCGGGTGAGACCTTAGTCCATGCATCGCAGAATGTTGCCAAAAGGGCCAGCAATTTCAGGATTTTTTTGTCTAAATCACTTCTGAACCTGGTTCAATCCCCAACAAGCCAACATTACTAGTCTGTAATGACTGGGGAAAATGGGAAAAAGGGGTAAACCAATTTATGGTAGTAGGTCACTCTTAAACATGACACTTTCACTTCATCTCCATGACTATTTGGGTTGGGTTATCTGCTTGATGGTTATCATACCTATGGTCTATCACACCATCCATCACATTTGTTTTGGGTCAATGCTACCAATTCATTCAAACTATTTGGGTTGGGTTATCTTCTTGATGGTTATCATACCGATGGTCTATCACACCATCTATCACTTTGGTTTTGGGTCAATGCTTCCAATTCATTCAATTTCGCCTATATGTTCAAGAGAAGTCAATCAGTAAACTTCATCATTTGCAATAGTTATAAGCCTTCATTTTCATGAATACCATTCCTAAACCTTCTACCATTAGTTGCATTCCGTCTCCAAAAATAATTACACTCGTTTCATGTTGTTGATGTGGGATACATCAAGTCCCTCCTACGACAAGTCACTTCTTGTCAACATTAGCACATTATCCAAGAAGTTGACTTAGAAACACCCTTCCACTACCTTGAGGCTTGCATACATCAATGGAAAGTTTCTCGCTTTCGGAAATAGGTTGACATCACTGGCCTTCGACCAAAAGACTTTGTCTGGTGTTCAACATCAAATCATCCATTCACACCATGCAGAATGTATTGCAGTACCTTGAGGATCATTATCATTATTGGTGACTTCTCTCATGTCTGTTAACAGCTTACATCATTGGCTGGTAATCAGATGGTGTCTTCCCATGTTCGACTTCAAATCATATATTCACATGGTTAGACTCGTACTTGAGTGAATGATTAGATGAGATAGAAGACCCCAAATCTAGTTTCATCCATCCAGGCTGTGATTTCAGGAGTACTAAATCATATGTATAATGGCTTTACATTGATGGTCATTCCGATCATGGGTATGCCTTCCCACAGCAATTCATGTAAAAATCAAACATCATGATATATGTATTGTAATTGATGCAGGTCACCTCCCACTTTGAAACCTATTGATCACATCATAAAGCATTTCATTGGACATTTGCATTTTTTGAATTCATGCTTTAAGGGAAGCTGTTACAGATCCATTTGGGCACATCACTCCCATCCTCTAGATTAGTGTTTTAGGGCTCATGAAACCCTAATTCCAATTGCTACATGCCCTAAACAAGTCACCCTTTTGAACACCTCCTTCCCAAACAGTTTCATGACTTGAAGACATCATGAAATGACCTCTAGAGGGACTAGCACAAGCAAGCCCATATAAGGGTGTGCTGCAAAACAGTTAAGTCCATGCCAGGGTGCTCTGCAGAGCTCTTAGGCTTTCATTCACCTTTGCTGGGTGATATTGAGTGAAATTCACATAGGATTTTGGGAATATTCTTATCTTTTGGAGTCATCTAGAAGGCTCCCTCACTTATTAACTCCTATGAGCTCGAAAATGGAAGATGAATGAGTTAATATGCATCTTATCCTCTCATCCCTTCCTCCATGGAACTAATTCTAAGTATGGAATGCCATTCAATACCACCATTTATGACATAACCTCCTTCATATCCCTATAAATTGACCACTCATCTAAGTGATCAGGGGCTGGACTATGTTGAATTGTAAGGAGATAATGTTGCTATGAGAATTGGATTTGAAGCAAGTATTGTAATACTACAAGTTTGTCATGCTTTTGATGTGATGTGGATGGGATCCAAGCTGGAGGAAGGACTTTGAATCATACAAAATGGTTGTAATTCCTTCTTCTATTCAATAAAGTATTTGAACCTTTTTCCCGTATGATTGTATTGTTATATGATGCTTATATGTGTGAAATGTATATGATTCCATTCACTTGTATTCAATAGATATTTTGCTTTGATTGGTTCTTTATCTTTTGTTTGTGTTTACAGGTACTTCTTAAGTGTGTTAAGTATGGGAAGGAGTGACAAGATCGATACAAAGGAGACAAGAGGAAAGCATAACTACAAGTAGGTCTTCTCATCTTCTTTGTCTTATCTATTGCTTATAGGAAAAGGTTAAAGTTCTTTAAATTGTTGTTCTAGATATGGCTACTTATCTAGGGAATTAGTATTTATCTGTAGATACCAAATTCTCCTAAAAAAATAGGAAAATTGATTTCATTTGATCAATCACGAGATTACTAGATTCAGTATTAGCCAGGAATGGAGAAACACCATCTTCACATGGAGTACTTTCAAAAGGAGAAGAAATATTTGAATAATATTGACCTTTCTACTTATCTACTAGTGAAATGTGACTACGTTGCACCTAATCATTGTTTGGATTTGGAAGAGACTAATCGAGCAAAACAAGGGGAAAGAGATCACAAGAAAGAGATGATATAGGAGGACAACCATTGTAACACCCGCTCCCACATTTACCCAATTTCACTAACCTACTAGGGTAAAAATGTGATGAAGAGTTACTATGACGTTACCCAACCTCCTAGCTCTAGTTAAGGAAGTGGGGCCTACAACTGAGACTTATTGACAACAAAATGACATCATACAGGGACTACAGATCACCCAAGAACACAAAAAACACCCCAGGTGGTAAATCCTTGAGAGGGAACTTTGTCTGAGTGACCTAGGCTACCAATCACACCCTTGACACTTCGTCCATGCAATTGAAGGCCTCCAATCACACTCACAACCCTTGCTCCATGTCGTTGTGACCTAAATTTGTCAATTTAGTTCTTGTGGTCCCGATATTTGAGCCACATGTTTAGGCCAACCTCCAGACCACATCCCATAACTTTCTAAAATGCTCCAGAATGATAAATGACTAAATGAAAATGTTACTTATATGAAACCTAAACAAGAACTTGACCTAACTAGGCCTAACCATGTTAGTCATTTCATCAAACATATGGTGAACATGTAAACTACAGGTCATGAATGCATATTTGATCATAGGAGTATGAAACTTATTCCAAAAGCACCAATAAGGTCTAATTCCCTCTCATAATAGTTGAAATAACACCCATTAGCCCATGCATTCGTACATTACAAACCAATGCTTATAACCAACAAATAACCATATTATTAACTATGAAAAAACACCCATCAAACCATTATAATATAAAGTATAAGTTCTCATAGAATATATTAGGAAAATATCTTTTATTAACATATGCAATAGCCAACCACGTCAGGGACTTCCATGTACCGCTTAATCATAGGTTGAGCTTAACCAAACATTTCTTTTAGCCAATCACCCTCATGCCATATTCCAAGAGTGAATGTGGGATCTCAGGACATAAACAACCATGGATTCCTAAAGATTAAACCACGTCCACCCTCAAGCTACCGTAATCTTGCCAAAACTGGTCAAGAGATTACTAAGCCCAAAACAAACTTGGATGCCTCAAATTTTCTCCACCAATACCTTTAGGAATTTTCTTGTTTCCACCCACCTATCAAGGGATTCCTAGAGGTTAAATCACCTCCACCCCCAACCCTTGAAAATTTTCTTGATACCACCACACCCAGTTCCAAAAGCATCCGACAATCCAAATCTCAACTGAGAAAATATTCCCATCACACCATGACTATCTAGAAACAGTAAGGTAAGGCTGAAATCATTATCAAACCAGGAAAAACCCATGCCAATGAAATAAAATGAACCAAATTACCAAATTCATATACCATGCATTCACACATAAGTTAGGAAATTGCACATGCAACCTGTTACTTGCAAAATCCTCTTGTTGAAGCTACTTGATCCAACCTTCCTTGCTTGTCCTTTCCTTTCTTTTTCCTTCCTTTTCCTTCCTTTGCTTGCTTGCTTGCTTTCTCCTATTGGTTCTCCTCTCTCTAAAATTAATTCCAAAGTCAAATTGAAAAAATATATGTACTAATCCTCATAACCCTTTTTATCATTAAGGCCTCTATTTTCTTCATTTTCCTCTATTTTCCCTTCAATTTTCCTCTCATGCAAATGTGTGACCCCTCGTCTCCCTTTCCTCCTATTTTCCTTTATTTTCATAAATAAAATGCCAATTAATGCCTCTTTTCCTTTTCCAATGCGTTTTCCAATGCCATTTCCTTTTCCAATTTCCTTATCCTTAATAAACAAAAAGTGATAATCACTAGGATAGTTTTCTTCATTCATCTTGGAATGTGTGTCCAATGACCTTGGTCTTATTTTTCCTTTACTAACTTTATTACATGAAATTTTAACCTGGAGTTGTTAAAAAACACTCCCCCATGGGGGAACACTGTCTTTGGTGTTCTATGACACCTATGATGAAAAATACCATTGAACACCAAAACATACTGCTTGTGGATTTTTATAACTTAGCTCGATGCAACATTTACAATCAACAACCTATCAAAAAGAAAAACCAACATGAAAACCATATTGCTTATTGGAGCTTTATAACACAACGCATTATAGTATTTACAATAGAAACCATACATAGATATGTACATATACCAAAAACTCATTTTCCTTCACTGGAAAATAATGAAGGATACATAGCCTGCATCTCCCATGTAGCTTCATCAAGCCCAAAGTGCATCCATAACACTTTAACTTGCTTGATTTCTCTATTATGGAGTATGAGTTGTTTCCACTTCAATATGCATTGAGGTTTTAGCTGGAATTATCCTTCTGGCTCCAACTACAATATATACCAGTCAATCACATGATCAACACCCTTCACATATGTTTTAAGCAAAAAAACATGGAAAACATCATGGACTTTCATTGTTGGCAATAGTGCAAGTCTGTAAGCCATTGGTAAAATACTCTCAAGGATCGTAAAAGGTCCACAATCTAGAGGTGACATCTTGGCACATGATCCAATCCTCAAGGATCTTTTCTTGGGCTTGATGTGTAAGTACACATGCTCCCCAACCTGAAAGTCCTTGAATTACTTGTGTGTATCTGCATAAATCTTTTGGTTATCTTGTGTTTCCTTTAGATTCTTCTTGATAACCTACATTTCCTATTCCATATCAGCAAACATGTCTAATCTAATTAGTACCCTATTCACTAGATCACTCTAGTTTATGGGAGTATTACAAATATACCCATAAAGTGCCTCCAATGGACTCATCCTCAAGGACTCTCAATACCCATTACTATACACAAACTCTACCAGTGGAAGATACTCTTCCCAATTCCTTTACCAGTGCATAACATGCATCCTTATCATATCCTCCAAGATATTCTTAACCCTCTCTATCTCTCCATTTTTCTGTGGATGATAAGTTGTACTAAAAGCCAAAATTTTTCCTAAACTTGGTAAAAAACCTCCTTTGAAAACCTAGAGGTGAACTTGGCATCTCTATCTAATACAATATTCTCAGGAACACCATGCAATCTCACTATCTCCCTGATGAAGATGTGAGCTACCTCACTAGCTAAATTAGTATACATCACTAGAATGAAGTGAGGTACCTTAGTTGACCTATCAACCACAACCATGATGGAATCATGTTTCTATATTTCATAAGAAAACTTATGATGAAATCCATGGAAATGACCTCCCATTTCCATTCCAGAATCGAAATAAATTTCAATAGACCACCTTGATGTTTGCATTTTGTTTTTACCTGTTGAAAATTCAAACACCTTGCGATGAAATCAACTACCTCTTTCTTAATATATCGGCCAATAGTAGAACTTCTTTGTAGTTTTTAGAGTCTTCTGATATATTGGATGACTTGAATATGGCTTAACATGAAATTCCCTCAAGCTAAGCTTCTTGATTTTCAATGTTGTTCGATACATAGATCTTGTCCCTAATCTCACCAAACAATATGTCATGAAATGATAATCCATATCCTAATCACCTATACTCTATTGTTGTAACCAATACTTAAGCTACTAGTACCTTTCATCCTATTGTCTCGCATGTAATATTTGATAATTTTCTTGATATTGAAGTCAAACTCACTGAGCGTGGCCGACCATTTAGTTTTCCTGGCATTGAGATTAGGTTGGTCAAATAAGTATCTCATACCACTATGATCACTCATCCAAACCAATCTCCTAATAAGAATATAGTTCCTCAATATCTTCAATGCATGAATTATCATTTCCAACTCAAGATCATGTGTCACATAGTTCAATTCATGGTCATTCAATTTCCTGACTCGTAACATACCACATGTCCCTCTTACATCAAGAATCCACCAATTTATCTCTTGCAAGTATTTGTACACAACATGAAATCTTTATCTAAATCTAAAGTATTTAGAACTTGAGATTTTGTAAGCAGCTGCTTCAACCGATCAAAATTGGTATCACATTCCTCTGTCCATTCAAATTCATTTCCTTTTCTCTACAAGTTTGTAATAGGATATGAAATTTGTGATAAGTTCTTGATGAACCTATTGTAATAACCTGCTAACTTCATGAATGATATCACCTCATCCACATTACTAGCAGCTTCCCATTCCATGATAGCTCTAATTTTTTCTAGATCCACTACAATACCTTCCTTGGAAACAACATGTCCCAAGAAATGAAATTATGTCTGAAAGAAACTTCACTTACTAAGCTTGGCATACAACTAATGTTCTCTCAACTATATTAACATTGTTTCTATGTGTTCTGCATGCTCTTCCTCATTCTTAGAATATATCAATCTGTCATCAATGAATATTATCATAAACTTTTCTAGATAAGGAAGCAACACTCTATTCATCAAAAACATGAAATTAATTGGAGCATTAGTCAAACCAAAAGGAACCACAACAAACTCATAATGCCCATACCTAGTATGGAAAGAAATATTGTAAATGTATTCTTCTTTGATGAGCACTTGATGATATCTTGATCTCAAATCAATATTCAAGAACACTATTCTCCCTTCAACTGATCAAAAAAATCATCAATCCTTGGCAATGGATACCTATTCTTGATGGTTACCTTTTTCAACTGCCTGTAATCAATGCCCAACCTAAGAGTATCATCCTTCTTATTCACAAGAAACATTTGTTCACCCCATGACATTACACTTGGCCTTATGTATCCCTTTTCAAGCATTTCCTTCAACTGTAGCTTTAATTCCACTAACTCTAGAGTGTTCATCTTGTAAGGTGCTTTTGATGTTGGTGTTGCTCTTGGTACCAACTCAATAGAAAACTCCACTTCCTGTGAGATAGAAACTATGAAATATTTATTGGAAATACATCCTAAATATGCTACAAAATAAGATACCTCTTCAAGACTTCTAAATCCTCAACATCCTCACCTTTATCACTAAAAACATGTACTACAAATAATTCACATCCTTTCCTGCAATTGTACTTTGCATACATAGTTGTAATCATTCTTACTAATGTAGGCTTCTTCTTATCCTGCAATATTCTCTTCTCTCCATCATCATCCAAGAACTCAATATCCTTCTCATAACAACCCACCTTAGTCATATGAAGGTACAACCAATCCAAGCCAAGAAGCATATTGTATGATCCCAAATGAAGCACATTTGGATGTGTTCATGTAGGCATGCCATTCAGCTCAAATGCACAAGCTCTCAACCAATGATGAACTATTTTCTCAGTAATTGTAGCCAAATACACCAACCAAGACTCTTCATGCACTTCTTTCATCAAAACACACCTATCCACCAGGCCAAGATTAAAATAACTATAATTAGATCTCGGGTCAATCAAAATGGAAATAACTTTATCATAGAACTTACCTTTCGTCTCAATAATGGATTCCTGGTGATATGCCTACTCGTTATAAAATGCTACATAGATCTAAGGAATGCATTGGCCTACATCCCTAACTCTTTGTGCCTCCTAAGCATTGTATATCTGAGGTATGCTACCCTGATACAATGGAAAATCCTTCTTGCGATGATCTTTGCAACAAATCCAACATTACAATGGCTCTCTGCCACTACCCTTATTTTGTTGTTCCCTAGGCTGAGGTCCATGTCCCTTCTCCGTTCTACTGAACTTCTTGTAAGGAGAAATGTTTTACTTTTCAATTTCATCCTAAGGTCCTCCCCACTTTGGTGGCAACTTTCCTTTAGTCTTATCATTCCATTTCCAGCCCTACTTAGACTCATACTTACACTTTAATTTCTCATAAGAGTGCTTCAGCTTCCCAATGATTTCTTACAGTGACCGAGCCTCATCATACTTAATCCATTCCTTGAATTCTAATGATATTCCACTTATGAACCTTTGAACATTCATCCTCTCATCCTTAAGATATGACACATACCTTAATAATTCCAAGAACTTAGTCTGTAACAGCCCTCGTGAAAAGTTCATGTAATAAAAGTTAATAAAAGAAAAATAAGACCATGGGTAAGGGACACGTATTCCATGCTTACTGTTGGGAAAATATATCCTTGTGGGAATCACTAGATGTGTGTTTTCACTAAGGAAAATTGCAAAGGCTAAGGCAAAGGCATTAAAAGGAAAAAACACATTTTTGGCACATTTATTTATGAAAATAAAGGAAATTAGGAGAAGGTGAAAGGTCACAGGTTGCATGTGAAGAGGAAAATGAAGGAAAGTAATGGAAAATGAAGAAAATAGAGGCCTTTTTAATAAAAAAGCTTTTAAGGATTAGTTGGCAAGATCTTGGCTTAGGCTTGGTCATTGTAGTTCAAGTTTGGAGCTATATCATTAATCTCTTTCTCTCTCTCACTCTTTGTCACTTAGAGTTTTCTTAGAGCACTCTAGCTTTGGATCAAGGAAGGAAAGCATGGATCAAGGAAGGAAAAGAAGGATCAAGTAGCTTTAGCAGGAATACTTGCAAGTAACCTTTTACATGTGTGATTTCCTAGCCAGTTTGGACATGCATGGCTTTGCATGTTGGCGTATGGTTCTCTTTCTTTTGGTGGCATGGTTTTTTAGGGTTATGATAGTGTTTTTCAACCCAGCCTTGCCTCTTTCTAGATACCATTGTGTTGGGATGTTTATTTTGGTTTTTGATCTTTGAATTGTAGGATGGATTTTAGAATCTGGGGTAGAGTTGGTCTCAATTTTCACTCCAAAAGGTCTAGGAATCCCTTGACTAATTTTGGAAAGATACAGAGTAAATCTTGAGAGAGGAGTCTCAGTTTAGGGCCTAGTGATCCGGGCTTGGATTGTGGTAAATATTGAGAGACTTGTCTTTGTTTAGGGCCTAGTGACCTGGGATTGGATTGTGGTAAATCCTGAGAGACAAGGAGAGGGAATTCCTTGAGGATCATGATGGATTTCAGATGGCATTCCAAGTTTGGTTCAGTTGTGATCAGAGCATTAGGTTTGCTGTGATCAAGGTTTGATGAGGGTGGAGTTGGTTTAAACTCTAGATTCCCTTGGTTTTTTTTGGATTAATTGTTCTATTAGATCCCACATTCATGCTTGGAATATGGCATATGGGTGACTCGTTGAAACAAAGATTTGGTTCAGCCATGTCTATAGTCAGGTGGTACATAGAAATCTCGAACTTGGTCATATTTTCCTATGATTAATAAAAGCTAAGTTCTATTACTTTTGAACTTGTTTATATGTGGATCTAATGGTTTTCATATCTCTGATATTTACATGGTTTAATGTTATTTCTAAGCATGGTTATATGACTGGTTCATGTCATGGTTATTTCATGTATTTACTTGTAATTGCTAAATAGATGGATGAAAGACCTAGTTGACTTTATAACAGTTCAATGGAGAAGGTGGTGATCCTTCTCGTTATGTTTCATAAGCTCCTTCAGTAATTCGTGATATGTCTTGTATCCTAGACCTGTAGGTTGTATTGATGCCAAGTGTTTGACAAAATGTTAGTCCATGTTGGGGATGCTGAAGTTGATTTTTTTTTTATTATTATTATTATTTCCATCATGTCTTTGATGGATTCCAGAGGTTGTAACAAGTTATGGGCAGAGTTCGGGATTTTAGGCTAGAAAATTGGCTCAAATCCGGGGACACTGGCACAGATGTATTGAAAAGAGTCCAGTGATGCTGGAACATAGGCCTGTGAGACTAAATTCAGGTTCTGTACATTGTCATGCCTATATCATGAGAGAAACTAGGGGCTAAATGGATTAAAACATTAGTGGGACACAGGGACAAGATGTCTGAGTGGCTAACATGTCTCCTAGGGTTGTTCTCGCTGATGTGGATGGTTTTGTTTGATATGTTCTTCCAATTCCATTTCCTTAAGGTCATGAAGGAGGTTGAATCCCTTATAGTGACCTCTCTCATGGCATGATCTATTTTTTATTGTTAGTTTTTGCTATGCTAATATCAATTACAAATTTCTAAACATGTGCTTGCTTATTCCTTCTTGTACTGAGTTTTCATTAGTTGTTTGTGTATGTAAATAGGTAAATTTCCTTAAGTTTAATATGACATTCATGAGAATAGCTTCAACACCTGATGCAGGAGCATCTGACACTCTTCATTAATGAAGGAATCCAAAGTGAAGCAAGGAGTACAATGTGGAACATTGGAGTAAAACCGGGAAAATCTGTTAAAACAAAGCTAATTAGATGGACTTAATTAAATGTAATTTGCCATGTATGCATTTAGTTGAGAGAATTGAGGAAATGATGGGATTAGATCCTTCACAATGATCTGATCCAATGTTTCCTTATATATATATATGATGAACCTACATGTTCAATAGAGGGAGAGACAGAGAGTAATATAGAGATTGTTTAGCAAAGATAGATACAATGTATTCGAGAGGGAGTTTATTCCTAAGGTTGAATTGCCTTAGATCTATATTCAATATTATATAATGAATAGATTGTGTGTTTTGTGGATTTCCACATGTTTTTGTATTATGGCCTTTTCAATTCTATTGTATATATAGGCGTTGATGGTTAAAATCCCATTTGTAAGTGTGTTGATCGACCATCGATCACAGTAGGATCGATGGCAATCCAAAGATATTGAGTGATTGTTATATATGTGGAGTTATTGTCTGTTAAATGGAGTATGGTAGAGAACGATGTTTAGCACAGAAGTCCATCGAAGGCAGCGAAATTGAGCTAAGGAGGAATGGATGAGAGAGTGCACAGGAGTTGTCAGATTGATATGATCAATGGACAGGATCATATCGTAGAGATAGAGGAATTGATATCGCATTGATGGATTTAAAAGTGAAAGGTGATATTTTGGGTGAGATCACAAGTGGTAAGTGGTAATTCATATTGACACCTAATTCCACTCATCAGGTGACATGTAGCAGTGAGGAGGAGAGAGGAAACCACTTTTCAAGCGATTAATTCTCATGCACCTTACTCACCCGAAATCGTTGTGAATCATCGGATATGATGGAGGAAGATCAATGGTTAAGGATCGTCGTGCAAGTTGATTTGATTGGCTAAGCGAAAACTATTAGATCGAGTTTATATCAATGGTCAATATCTAATCGCTAATCGCAATTGAAGAGGTCAAGGGATGGTCCCAATTTAAAGGCTAAGGCCTAAATAAATGCTTCCGATAGGTTTTGTGGGCCATAACCCACAGGCCTCAGAATCGAAAATTGATATGAAAGGGGAAATTGGTTATACCCCAAAATCTCCTTTCATCATTTGGTATCAGAGCAGGGAAAGGTTAAGGCAAAGTTTTCCTGTGAGAAGGTACAAAGAGTGCAAGCAGAAGGAGAAGGAGGTACAGTTGATAAAGCTAGAGAATTTATGGTCTTATAGTCATGCAGAGAATGGAAGCGAAAGGTGAGAAGACTTGCAACAACCTAGAGCAAGGAGTGCCCAATTGGTTCTAGAGGAGAGACCCAGAAGGATGCCAAAAGACTAAGCTCAGAGGAGAAAGCTTGGTGAGGTATCATGTATCAGAGGAACACTATTACTACAGAGGTTTGGTTGCAGCTGACAGAAGATCATAAAAGCAATTCCACAAGGATGTGGGTAGAATTGCTAAGGATAAGGAGAAGCATATGACCAGGAGGGCATAAATTTTTGTGCCTCGAGAGTCTGATGTAGGAGCATCTGGCACTCTTCATTAACAAAGGAATCCAAAGTGGAGCAAGGAGGGCGATGTGGACCATTGGAGTAACACCAAGAAAATCTATTTAAAACATATCTAATTAGATGGACTTAATTAAATGTAATTTTCCATGTATGCATTTAGTTGAGAGACTTGAGGAAAGGATGTGATCAGATCCTTCACAGTGATCCCATACAATGTTTCCTTATATATATATATATATATATATATATATATATATGATGAACCTGCATGTTCAATAGAGGGAGAGATAGAGAGTAATATAGAGATTGTTTAACAAAGATAGATACAATGTAGTCAAGAGGGAGTTTGCTGCTAAGGCTGAAATGCCTTAGATCTGTATTCAATATTGTATAATTAATAGATTGTGTGTTCTATGTATTTCCGCATGTCTGTGTATTATGACCTTTTCAATTCTATTGTATATATAGGCGTTGATGGTTAAAATCCCAGCTGTAAGTTTTTAGATCGACCATCGATCACTGTAAGATTGATGGCGATCCAAAGATATCGAGTGATTGTTATACATGTGGAGTTATCATGTGTTAAATGGAGTATGGAAGAGAACTGTGTTTAACACAAAATTCGATTGAAGGCAGTGAAATCGAGCCAGGGAAGAATGGATGAGAGAGTGCACAGGAGCCATCGAATCGATATGATCAATGAATAGGATCATATCACAAAGATAAAGGAATTAATATCGCATCGACAGATTTAAAAGTGAAAGGTGGTATTTCAGGCAAGATCACAAATGGTAAGTGGTAATTCGGATTGGCAGCCCATTCCACTCATCAAGTGACACATAGCAGCAAGGAGGAGAGAGGAAACTACTTTTCGGGTGGTTAATCCTCATGCACATTGCTCACCCGAAATCGTTGTGAACCATCAGATATGATGGAGGAAGATCGATGGTTGAGGATCATCATGCAAGTTGATTTAATTGGCTAAGAGACAACCTTTGAATCAAGTTTAGAGCAACGATCAAGATCTGATCGCTAATCACAACCGAAGAGGTCAAGGGCTGGTGGATGAAGGATCGCCGATGTGCCGACATGCGATATTGCGATAGACCAAGGGATGATGAACCGATATCGTTGATATGCGATGATCGGTGATCGGAGGTATCAACGTTTCAGAGTGTGGACCCAATGATATATAGGTCAGGGTGAATAAATTTTGTGATCCAGCTTATGGTTCGGCTGTGGGTTTTCCTATGTAAACCTATGTATGCTGATAAATGAATGGTTCCAAATTTTTTAAAATAAAATCTAATAAAGTGTTGTATGGTCCCAATTTAAATGATAAGGCCTAAATAAACTCTTCCGACAAGTTTTGTGGGCCATAACCCACAGGCCTCAAGATCGAAAATTGATATGAAAGGGGAAATTAGTTATACACAAAAATCTCCTTTCATAAAAAACAAGTACTAAATAACATACATTTAATGTACAACAAACCATCAAAGAAACACTTTAACACATTGTTTTGATGAAGGAGTTCACCCCTCCTGGGCTACATCTCCTAGTCCAGCTTCTATGGCTTAGGCCTCTGTATTAGCTCAATATGGAAAAATGATATTTTACAAAGCTCTATGGCTCCTGATACGTGCACCAATGTGATCAGAATGTCCAAATTAGCTAAGAACACCTCTTCTTGAGCTCAGTTTGATTGAAAATTGACTTCTCTATGACTCAGACAATCTTTTTCCTAGAAAAACTCCTCTAAATCTAGAATGACTCCAGTTAGAGCTGCTAAATATGGAGGTGGGCTCGAAATTAGTTCCACTACCAAAATTTTGTCCTTTTAAACTTAGGCTTAATTAATGATTAACTGCACTTAATTAGCTTTAAACCCGGATTAGTGCTAACCATAACCTTAACATCTGATGGTTTTGGTGGGGGCTGTAACATGTGATGGTTAACATCACATTAACCACTGGAACCAGAGCTATCAGAGTGGTTAACTATTTTCTGTTATAACCTTTACGTTCACATGCTAGATACCGTTGTGGTGTTGGTGAACTGTCCACCGGGTTAATACTAACCGTAACTATGTTGTGTGTTGTTGCAAGCACATGTGAATAGCATTAACCATCGCAGGTTTGTTTTGGGTGCGGTTAACATAGCCACCTGCCCAACTATTGCGGTAATAGACTTTACGTTCAGATGGGAGAGGGATGGCATGTGGACTGGCCCTTCTAACTGCCCTCTCCAACATCACTAAAATTTAAATTAATGCGAAAAGCTATACAGTTAAGTGACAATGGATAGCAGAGGTTGTTAAGGCTTGTGGTCTGTGTGCCAGAGGTCATTGTTTTGACCCCGACTTCCACTAAACCTTTTTTGAACTACACTTTTCTTAGGTCGTTGGGATGTGCCATGTGGTGGCGTTCGGGCTTGCCACATGGCATTCTTTCATTGGCCCCAAAAAAAACCAACCACATTGTGCCAACACACCAATATGAAACCCAATAAAATTATGCCACTTGTCCATCTATGATTTGTTGTTGACCATCATTGGCCCTGCCTAGTCACTTACCACGTCAGTAGTATGGACTACTGACTATGTAGTGACTGGGCATTTTTTTGCAAATTTTGCCTATTTAGCGAAGCGATCATAACACAATAACTTTCTCCTATGAACTTGGTTTTCAATGAAATGAGTTGCATTAGGATATTTTTCCGAGATGGATGCGGTCATTCAGGTTTTGAGACATTTTGAGAACTTTGAATTTTGAGCTAAATATTGAGCACATGATCATTCCTCCCCACTAGAAGCCTTTTGGAACCCAAAAGATACTATAAATTGTTCAGTGGGTGAGGGTAAAACTCCCTCACCTTCTTGGTCTACAACCATTTGACTTGAGGAGGCTTTTGTCCCTTGAGTCCCACTCTAAGGTATTCAACATCCCCTGTCTTCGAAGTCCTGATTCTTTTTTGAAGTATGAGATCTTGGTGAAGCTCATGTAGATATTCTGGCAAGAAATAATCTATTGATGGCAACTGAACATGCTCTCCTTGAGCATCAATCAAAGGAGGCTCAAATAATCTCAAATTATCAACATTAACAATAGAGTATATTTACATATAAGGAGGAAACTCAAGCTTAAATGCATTCTTACCAATATTTTCCAGAATTTTAAAAGGACCTTAATGGATTGGCTTAAGCATTTTACCTTCCCCTTGAAGTATATCTTTGCTAATATATAACCAAACTTCATTGCCAACTTGAAACTTATGATCAACTTGGTGTTTTCCATGCCTTGCATTGTAGCTCTTGTTCGGCACAGGATCCCCCAAGGGAAGTTTTGGGGCTTAAAGCAAATATTTTGTTTGAAATATGTAAATCTAATGTACATGAGTCATATGGTTGTCCTCCCTTAATTTTGTAATGTAATGTCAGCTTTAGAGATCTACCCATGGTCTGCAGACGATGGGATTGTATAAATAGAGTGACGCTCTAAGTTGTAAATCAATCAATAGGATTTAATGATGGAATATAAGGATAGTAGAATATGTAAGTGTAGAGTCAAGTATTTGGGTCGTAAAGTAGGAGAAGGCTCTGTAGCTGAGTGTGGAGAAGCCTAGTAGTCCATAGCTAAGTGCGCGGACCCCTACAGTTGTGTGTGCAGTGCGGGTTGAGTATGTAACCGTTGAAGCATTAATAAAGAGAAGTTTTATATCATTCCTGTGTATTCACTTACTGTGTTCTGCATTGAATGTATTGGGTATAAATTACATTTCTGTTGTTTATATGATGCATGAACATATGTGATTGTGTTGATGAAGTAAATGTAAGATAATGTAGTTGTTTACACGAAGTTAACTAACATTTGTAAGAAGATAAGTAAGATACACAATCTAATTTGGGGAAATAGCACAAATCACTACCATAGTAGAGTGAAAGCACCTCAGCCCCTGGTGAGGGCTGTGTGAAGGTGGTTATAACAGATCATGAAGGTATCGCAAGTAAGGATAGTGCACGAAGGTATTCAAGTGGAATAAATCGACCCCTCAGACATCTCAAGGGTGTAGAAACTTGGTTCTAGCATCCCCCCATACTGCGTTAGGTGAGACTTCAGTCCACGCACCATGGGACGATGCCGAAAGGGCCAATAATGCAGGGATTTGTTTGGAGAATTAACTCTGAACCTGGGTCAGGCCCCAACAAGACAACAAATGGTTCTATTGCCAGGACTGAAATTTTCATAGATATGTCTGATGTCATATCATTGGAATCCAACTAAGAAGGAAATTAAAGGTTGGTTGGACAGGAGGATTCATGAGTTTGCGATGTAGGAGAATAGGAATCCACGACTGACAAAAGAAGGATGGTTAGACTGCTACCTGTACACAGAAATCCATGGTATCTTTTTCACATCTTTCTGTACTAAGATGTATGAGTGGATCACGAAGCTAGTAGATATCCAAGGAAGGTGGAAGCTCGATGGTCCTATTGTGTGGACCCCAGAGTTGGTGTGCAGATTGGAAGCATCAGAGGATCAAATCGTGCACGTTGTTTATCACTAGCTTGATCAGATTATAGGAGGATGCATTACTAAGTTCACGGTAGACACTTCAGTTAGCTACAACGAGGTAGAGCGACACTTTCTCGAAGGACTACGAGGTAAGTACATAAAGTCTCTGAATAATTGGATTAAAATGCTATTGTGTGAAAAGAGGGTTATCTAATTACCTTGATGTTTGGAGCTATGCAAAGTGGAAAAACCTATAGAAACAAATGAAGTAAGGGACCAGAGAATATCCCTTTGATTTCACCTCTGCAAGGGGATGAGGAAGAGCTCACGAAGGTCTCTCTGCAAAGTGCGATCCATTTGATAAGGCAAAGTATTCTGTGCATACCACCCCCACCCACACTGCCACCAACTTCACCACCATCAACCCCATGTTCACCTGTACCACTTCAGTTAGCTACAGTGAGACAAAGAGACACTTTCTCAAAGGACCGCGAGGTAAGTACGTAAAGTCTTTGAATACTTGGATTTAAATGCTATTGTGTGAAAAGAGGGTTATGCAATTACCTTGATGTTCGGAGCTACGCAAAGTAGAAAAACCTACAGAAAAGAAGGAAATAAGGGACCAGAGAATAACCCTTCAATTTTACCTCCATGAGGGGATGAGGAAGAGCTCACGAAGGCCTCTCCATAAAGTGCAATCCATTTGATAAGGTAGACGATTCCACGCATACCACTCCCACCCACACCACCTCCAACTTCACCACCGTCAACCTCATCTTCACCAGTACCACCTCTGCCACCACCGCGAGTCAATATGGGAAGCACAATAAAGTTGCCTGTGTTCAAGGGATTGGGAAATGAAGATTCAGACTAGTTTTGGTTCTTGGTAAGAGTTGTTTGGGAAGTGTAGGGAGTTACAAATGAAAATATAAAGAGATTGAAACCACTTATCACCCTACAGGACCATGTGCTAACCTGATATATTAAGCACTCCAATGATAATCAAAATGTGGGAATCGCAGATATTAAAGCAGCACTAAATAGAGAATTTAGTAGGCTGAAGTCTAAAGCACAGTCGATCATTGGGTTCAAAGAAATCATGATGCTACCAAGCGAAACTCCTTGGGAGTTGGATAAGAGGTTGAACTGTACGATTCGAAGCTAATATGAATCTTACAGATGGACAACATCGTGAATGGTTTGTAGCATCGCTAATGCCACATTTTGTTGGAAATAATACTGAGAGGGGGGGGGGGGAATCAGTATTATCACATTAGTAAAACCTTTTCATTTCCATAATCAGATTCATATATGCTACTTCCACAACTTCTTATGATTAAGTTAATTGATCTTCAATGAGTGCATTAGAACATTATCAACCATATTATCAGTTAACAGATGCAGTAACATAGAATAGATCATCACACATAAGGCACACACATGAACACCATGATATAAGCTGGAAACCCAATGCGGGAGAAAACCACCTGCTGCAAGTCATCTCAATCTTCTTCTTAATAAGAAAATCCTTTTACAATATTTGTACTGGTGCAGTCTTATACCAGTACGGGAGCTACAACCTCCTTTGCTCTTGTACTAGCCGATCCATTTACTAGTACGCAGGCTACTACCTGCTACAATGCTCCAAAGATTTCCTTTAGCTCTTGTACTAGCTTAGATACTAGTACGTAGGTGCTGACCTACAATCTCCTCTCCTCCAGGTACCACGTTTCATCAATTTTCATACTGGATACACTGAAGCACAACACATAATCTGAAAGGCCACATTTCATCCAATTTTCATACTGGACCCAACAACAATATTGAAGCTCATAATCAAACAACTTTCTGAATCACCCAATCACTAGTTCAATACATATACAATGAGAGTTATCAACCAGATCTAGTTCACCAGGTCATATGAACCTGATCCATAATACTGAGGCTAATCATAATCATTAAATCAATTATTGTTGTCATCAGAACATAATATCAGAAACCAAACATCACTTCAAAAACCCAGAACACAGCAATGATAAACATGGATAGCTAAGTAGATTTGAAGAGAAGTAAGCAGCTTCACCCATGTACAGCCTGCTTACAAGTAAGCAACTTCACCCATGTACAGCCTGCTTACAGGTAAGCAGCTTCACCCATGTACAGCCTGCTTACGGTACGCAGGTAACCCAACTGCTCACCTGCTTACCTACGTAGGTAACTGAACTGCTCACCTGCTTACCTACGCACTGTGTCCTTTGATCTCCCTGCGTACCTCCACACCTGCAACCCTTCTGTGCCTGCGTACCGGCGCACCTGCAACCCTTCTGTGCCTGCGTACTAGCGCACCTGCAACCCTTTGTCCTAGCGTATGTACGCACTTTTCTTTCACTGTACCTGCGTACCTTCGGACATAGATAATTTCAAGACTTCAAGAACAACCCAGACAGTCAGATCTACAGATCTGATCATGCGCCAAGGAGATCTCAATTCATTAGTAGATTCCCCTTATTTAGATCTAGACATTACACCCAAGAGATCATGATATTTCAGATCTAGTTCTCATAAGATGTTCAACCCAAGCACACTTATAAGCCAAATGATCTCCTTTGCTTTATATAGGAAAGCTCCTCCTAAAAACATGGATCAATACCACGAGCCAAAACCATAGAAACACAAATACTGTCGGCTAGTTAAACATAAGAGACCCCACGTGTGCTTTTCGTTGCCTTGAAATGTGTGCACTGGGGTACGCACCTCCTGGACAGCTTATCTGCGTATTAGGACGCGGTCCCTTCACGGTGTACTTGCAGGTACACACTTTCTGTAAGGTGTACCTGCATACCCCTTATTTTCTTCCATATTTGATAGTTGATCATCAATCTTTGCTGCTAACTTGAGGTACTGTGGTCTATCACCTGAATAGGTTGCCATCAAGGAAAACACTTTAGCCATAATTTCAACAATCTCCCCCTTTGGACTTGATGGCAAGGCTTACTTGTGAACTGTCATCTGATCCCTTTTTGCTGTCTGGTAACCCATGCACTCTGTCACATCTGGTATTTCTTCTGTAGATTCATCTGAATGTATACAAGTGAGATGATCTTCTATGAAGGGTTGCCATCAAGTACAACACATGCAATCATAATCCACAATCTCGCCCCTTTGGACTTGATGGCAACAACACGAATCACTTCCCCCTTTGCATCAGGGCAAAGGGTATGCTCCCCCTAAACATCTCTCCTGCTATAACTAATCTGCTGAAGTCTCTTGAATGTACTCCCCTTTGTAATATGTCCATGGTGCTCCAATCTGAAAAATGCTCTTTCTGAGAGCAAGCTGAGATGTCGCTCTGCTATATATGTTTGTTCAGGTGCTCAAGCTCCCCTGACTGCATATATCAAGCAACAACACGTATGATCTGTTTTCCATGTATCTCTGTTCACCAACTAGACCAGCAGTTTGCATGATCATCATGTATTTGTCCTCACTCTCCTTTTGCATAGAATATAAATCAGATCTATCTATTGTGAGAAACATCAATAGCCATTCAGACTGCATGTACCAGAGGTATCAATCAATTAGGGAAGATCTGCATCAATCAACATATGCATGAAACAACCTATCATCATATAGGTAAGAACTTATCATCATCATATCTTCAACAATGCAACTTTGAATAATCATCCCTGTATCAACCAACAACCCTCATTCATTTGTGCCAAGAACAACCTGCAATATATGATCTTTATGCATATGGCAACAACATCATATGAGAGATTCATCATCAAGAGAATTCAGGCAATGTACTTCTTTTTATCCTTACGAAGATCACCATGTAAGCACCACTAGAGAATCAACCACATATCTGATCTAAGTATCAACTATGTAACCCCAAGAATCATCTGAATAACTCATAACCATATCATAGCAAGATGAATCATAAGCATCATCACCAAGGACCATAATGCCAACAATGCATTGAGAACATATGCTCCCCCTAAACTGGTGCTATCTGTCAGATCTTATCAGCAAGAAAAATCAATAAATGCCTTAAGACAGGTACACAGTTTTTCTTTATCTGTCTCACATAGCCACGCACTACACCTTCTGCTCTCCTGCGTACACCCGCAGAGATCCTTCTGCTGCGCTGCGTACATATGCAGACAGTGTTCTACTACAGTGCGCACCCACGCACCTGTGCCATGAGTTGGGCCGTGTACCTCACGCACCTGTTGCTTCTATCGCGCCGCGTACTTCTGTGTACCTCCACAAGTTATCCTTCGATCGCGCCACGTACCTCCGATCTTGCTACGCACCTCTTCTTCTGTCCTGCCGCGTCCGTCCGCATGTGTTCTTTTGTTACACCGCGTATATACGCACTGCGACTGTGCCTTTGCTACGTATCCTCGCACTTCCACTGTGTAATACCTGTGTACGCCTGAATTTTCACAGTGAATGGTTTGCGTACCTCTGATTAGAACCCAATTGACAGTCCACCAGTATGCCACAGAAATTCAAATGCCCAGATCTGCCAGATTCATTTCCAACTCCACTTTGCCTACTACCTTTCTTTAGATAATCATATACGCGATTGTGCAGTATCCAACTCACGCATATACGCGACTTCCCTTTATGGAATTTTCATATGATATTCAGGACACTGAAGTTTTGTACTTTCATCTCCCCCTGATTCTGGTATGTCTGTACGTTGTGCTGTGCTACCTCTCTCTGACTGTACTTCCTTTTTACTCCATATCTTCAAGCGTGATGATGTCATTTTCTCCTTTTGATAAGGTGCCCACACTTTCTTCCTGCATTCCTTAGCTATATGTCCAAGCTTGTTACATGCATAACATCTTACATGTTTCATATTCCTCCTGTAACAATCAGTAGCTTTGTGACCAAACATATTGCAAGCAAAGCAATATCCATAAAAGTACCTTGATTGAGATGACCGTTCTGCATAATGGTCTTGAACTCTTCTTCTTCTACATCTAGCTGCAACATGTCCAAGATTATGACATACATAACATTCAACATTATTCATAGGAGGAGTAAAGAATTTTCTTTGAGGAATCTCTTTCCTTGGTTGATGATGCGATGGATCTTTCATTTCTTCTTTGATCACTTTAGATTTCTCTTTAGAGTTCCTTGCTTCACCTTGTGAACTA
>APFE031277891.1:94371-190925 GCA_000404065.3 Pinus taeda | reverse complement strand
TCCATTTACTAGTACGCAGGCTACTACCTGCTACAATGCTCCAAAGATTTCCTTTAGCTCTTGTACTAGCTTAAATACTAGTACGTAGGTGCTGACCTACAATCTTCTCTCCTCCAGGTACAACGTTTAATCAATTTTCAGACTGGATACACTAAACCACAACACATACTATGAAAGGCCACATTTAATCCAATTTTCATACTGGACTGAACAACAACATTGAAGCTCATAATCAACCAACCTTCTGAATTACCCAAGCACTAGATCAATACATATACAAGTGAGTCATCAACCAAATCTAGTCAATCAGATCACATAAAGATGAGCTATTAAGAACCTGATCCATTCATCCATCAATGTACAAACATTTAATCAATCACCTCTCAGACTGCTGTTATCAGAACATGATATCAAACATTAGACATTACTTCAAAACCCAGATCACAGCAATGATAAATATGTACAGCTAAATAGACTTCAAGAGAAGTACGCAGCTTCACCCATATAACAGCTGCGTATAAGTACACATTGTTTCCAACTGCTTCCCTGCGTACGTGCGCACTGTGCCTCACAGACTTCCTGCGTACGTGCGCTCTGTGTCCAATGAACAACCTGCGCTCCTCCGCATCTACAGTGCTTCTGGTCCTGCGTATCTGCGCACCTGCAATGCTTCTGTGCCTGCGTATCTCCGCACTTTTCTTTCACTGGACCTGTGTACCTCTGGGTATAGATAATTTGGAGACTTCAAGAATAACCCAGACTGTCAGATCTACAGATCTGAACATGCGCCGAGGAGATATCATCCCATCAGTAGATCCGGCTTGTAGTTCTCATGTTTCTCCTTGATTTAGATCTAGCTATCTCTCATAACCCGTCACTAGAATTTCAGATCTAGCTTCTTAAGATATTTAACCCAAAAACATACCTAAGACAAATGATCTCCTTTGCTTTATATAGGCAAGCTCTTCCTCAAATCAAGGATCATGGGGCTCAATAATAATAATAAAACAAAACAATACCACGGGCCAAAACCATGATAACACAATACCGTCGGCTAAATACCAAGGGTAAAACATAAGGAACCCCACGTGTGCACGCTTTACTGTCTTGAAGTGTGTGCACTGGGGGTACGCACCCCATGAATGGGTAACCTGTGGGTATGTACGCACTTTATATAAGACATGCCTGCGTGTCCGCACCTTTTGTACGGTGTGCCTGCGTACTCCTTATTTTCTTCAATATTTGAGAGCTGATCATCAATCTCTGCTACTGTCCTGTTGTACAGTGATCTATCACCTGAATGGGTTGCCATCAAGGACAACACTTTAGCCATAATGCCAATACATTTAAGGAGCGTTCTATCGCAACAGATGTTAATGACTCAGGAAGAGGCCTTAGAGATCACGATGAGGCTGCACGAAACCCCGATGGAAGATCCTAACTTGTGAGTTCAGGAGATCCACAAGCAGTTGAAAAACTGATGCCCTGAGATGCAAAGTCTGAAACAGGACAAGACAGCCTGACCAGAAGTGCGCGAAGAGGTATGGTGAATAAAATGCAAGGGTCAGGGTCATGATAAGGACCATTGCCCAGTGTTCGCAAATTACCTCGTGGGATGAGGACCGATGCCATTAAGGAAGGAAGCACAAGCACGACCTAGCACAGTGCCTGCTTTGTGGCGCGTGAATTGTCGAATAAGAGGGAAACACACTACAGACAACTACCATTTGTTACAGAAGTATACACAAACTTTGCAGCAATTGTTCTGTAACTTTTGTAGATCAGTGGGACATGATGAGCACACTTGTAGAAGCTATGAGTTAATGATGGATAGAACTCCCACCTACAAAGTTAAGGCTGAAATGATACCCCTACACTAGAATGCAAGAGTGGCGCGAATAGGATTTTAGGGGCGCAGATGAGGCCGAGGTGGAGGAGGACCTAGAAGAGGTCACGAACAACTAATATGCCCCAATTACGGAGGGCTAGGACATTACGCCCACGATTGTGCAAACCCAACAAATCCATCATGTCTGTATTGTACCTTATTTGATCATGATATGGAAGATTGTCCTACCCTGATAGCTAAGATACGTGACAAAGGAGCACTACCACCTCACTTGACTTAGAACCTGAAGATGATGAGGTTTGAGCCATGTGAGGAAGATCTGAATGTGAATATTGCGCTTCAAAGTGGAATCGTGATAGGAGATGATAAAGGCAAACAGTCCGAAGATAGTACTTGGGTTCGCAAAGCTCCGATGAAAGAAGAAGAGTTTTATTTGGAGCACGCTAAGGAAACCTTCATGGAAGCTAAGAAGAGCTTTGTTGATGCCTCCACTTCAGGAAGCAAAGATAGACTGGAGCCGGAGATGGACCCATCTATTCTCACGATGTTCCTACAAACATGCATGAAGTTACTGCGTGATAACAAGGTTGTAAAGGGACTACAGGAACTCATTAATAGATGCGTTGGGACCATGCCAGGAGAACCCCGCGCAGTCCAGAAGATTGGAAAGAATAAGACAAGGATGGGGAGAGAAATGAGGTTAACCACACAGATTGGAGAATATGAGATGGACCAAGTAATTCTGGATTTAGGATAAGACGCAAATGTTCTTCCGAAGTAGACATGGGAGCGCATGGGGAGGCCTATGCTGCAATGGTCTCCTATTCAGCTGTGAATGGAGAACCAACAGAAAATAATACCCATGGGGCGATTGCAGGGAATAACTATGGATATTGAGGGAGCGAGCATGCTAGAAGACTTTGAAGTAATAGAGATTGTTGATGACAACAATCCCTACCCCATGCTCTTAGGAATTGATTGGGCCACTGACATGAATGGGGTGATTAATCTGAAGAAGTGCAAGATGATTTTTGAGAAGAAGTCTCTTCGTGTAATTATACCCTTGGACCCTGCTGAAGGATTGCACTATACAGAGCCGATACATGATTATGAAAGTGATGATGATTTGGACTACATCTACAAAATATCTATGTGAGATCAATATTGGGTAAATCCCACCGCGGATCGGCGGATCTCATGGGAGCATGAAAGCTCCTATACGTCGTATTCTAATGAGGATATAGAGTGATGGTAGAAATGGTTACACAAGGTAACAATGCTGAACTGTAATATGATGAAAAGATCGTTACGTTGCGTATCGATGAAAGTGAGGGATCCTCCTACTTATGATGGGTTAAGTGAGGTAGATACTTTCCTAGATAACTTTGAAATGGAGGTGCCAGAAAGGCAATGCTTCTAGGATTTTAATTGGGTACTACACCCACAAGATGGTGGGGTACGCACAAAGGGAGCTTTGAGGACTGCCGCAAATGCAGTAGAATGATGTGCACATAGTTTGGGAAGCCTAGAGTATGATTGACAGATAAATACAATGGGCAGGATAATCTCTATGCATATCTAGCCAGGTGGATGTCAACATATGGAAAACAACCTGTGCAGAGGCACATGAACTCCGCTTTGAGAGTTATGGTCAATAAGCATGTGTTGGGGGGGAGAGATGTGCAGTTGGCTCTTAAGGTTGGATAGACAATATATGGGAGGAACAATCCCGTATAAGGTTATCCACGCAGAAGCATTTGACAAGGTATGCAATGTGTAGCGAAGTGGTTAGGACCTACGCATACTCAAACAGACGCATTTTTGGCTGGTTGATAGAGTAGAGGCTGTAATACCTATGGAGTCTATCATGTCTAGTCTGCGAATAGTGGAACTCGCAAGGGTAATAGACTGCAGAGCCCTGGAAGAAAGTCTCGCGTCATTGGAAGAGCTGGAAGACGAACGATTGGGACTCAATGAGGAGATCCAATAAGGTGATCTTAGGCTCCAAGAAATCATGAATGCAAGAGTTGGTTGAGGGAGGAAAGAGTCATTATGGAAGTGGAAGTCAAGAAGCTTGAGGAAGGAATAAATAAGGACTTTCTTGATAGAAAGACCATAGTGATAAAGAAAGGTGAGCCCGATTACATTGACAGACTCAGGGACCACCACCGAGAGTTTCTCAGTTTGCTGCATGGGATGGGACCCTATGTTATTAAGGAAATCATAGATGGTGGCATGGTATAGTTGGAGAAGTTAAATAGAGAACTCTTCCTGAGGAAAGTAAATGGCCATAATTTGAAGTTATACACAGGTGGCCCCGTCAGCTGACTAACCATAGGAAGCACAGTCTTAGTGCTCAAAGCAGATGAAAGGAGGCACTAGACTATAAACTACTTTTCCCGAGAGCTACGCGATGCCAGGACTTGTCACAGTAGCGAGATATCACAGGGTCCACGACAACACAAGGGTAGCTGCACTACTGTGCAGGTTGACTAGAAAGTGACCGTTATAGTCACTACTCATGATGTGATGCTTGGTTTGAGACCAAATGGAGTTGGTGATAGGCATTTAAGGAAAAATGTATTGGCTATATTTGGGAAATTCTACCGCCAAGGGAGCATTAATGGACCAGATTTGGGGGAAACAATCAAATTCGAATTCAAAAGGTGCTATAAATTGGAAAGGGCTACCCAATAAACAACCCTTGGCCATTTGAGAATTGAGCTATTGCATGCCCAGAGATTCATGAACCTCGATTTGTTTGATCTTTTGAAGTCGAAGGAATTATTTGAGCACCTACCTAAACTGTTGAGAGATTTGTGGAACAGCAGTATGACCATGCCAAAGGACGCCATGGATATCAGAGAGATGACCACTGAAGAGGTCGCGCAAGCCATGATGATAGGAGATGCCCCAAAAAGCATCGGGATAGTTACCGAAATGCCTAAATCGTTGCACACGCCACAACCCAAAAAAGATAAGCAGCTGGTATCGGTGCGTGTGTTCCATAGAAACCCGCTGAGAACTAAATTGACCATGGAAGAAAAGGGGAAGGTGATCAATTTGGAAGCTGATGAGGAGGAGGAAGACCTTGAGGAAGTCCTAGTGGAAGAGGAGGAGGACAAAGAAATGGAGGAAGAAACCTAGGGTGCAGACCCTTTGACCAAGTTTCCCATGTATGTTCCTCTATGGAAGGGGAAAGCAAGGGTGCTTAAGGACCTAGATGAGAGAAAGAGCTCTTTACAGACTTTGTTACTCCTCGATGATATCATTTTTTAAGGAGCGCTCTTGGGATGGGTGTGGGTTCTAAAATTTGAATACTAGGATGTCACAGACCATGAGACACTCCCACATATAGCAACTGCAAATCTAATGCTGCTAAAGAAAAATATAGTGGCGGGAGTCATAGGATTGGATTCACACAAGTGGTTACGAGGAGTAGAGAAAGCAGGGTTGTTAAGCCTACTCTGGGTGTCGCATTACCATCGCGGCCCAGTGACTATCTTTGTCATCAGGAAGCTACTCTACTTGGTGCATGATGGGTGTTTATGGCTACACGAGACAAATCACGGACCAGCTAATCCAGAGAATTACCTGACTCCCTTGCAAGGGGGAGGACCTAGGGATATTTCGAAGGGTAAGAGTAACGATCTGGCCATTGCAAAGGCCATGAAGAAAAATTCAAGCTGGAGAAGAAGAAGAGGGGGTACGCGATCTTCAGTATCAACAATAATGTGGTCAGAGTCGCGACATAGATACTAGTTGGAAAGGTTATGCGGAAGTGTCACACATATGAGGTGCCCATGCCGGCGGTTGCACTTGACACGCAGTGTGCAGATGGGGTCAAGTTTAACTGGTTGGAGTACTTGTGCAAGGAGTTCCTAGAGAATTGTCACAAGGGACATGAAAAAGGGAAGACTTTCCACTATGCATTGCTTCTGCTATACATAGTGTTGGTGGCTTTGGAATTGCCCGAGGACAACCAATTCCCCATGATTGCGAAGGATCTTCCAGAGGCAGTGAAGTACACTTCGCTGTGGGAAACTAAATATGTGCAGGATGATCTCAGATAACAAAATATTCTAGGTGTTCATGAAGATGAACATTAGAATGGGGATTAACCGCAAGCCATTGTTATCGCCCACTATCTATAATAGTTTGCAAAGATTCACGGAGTTCAAGGTGGACTTACATCATGTATATATTAGGGTGCACAAGGACCCCACAAACAAATGGAATGAGCTACCTTACTTAGCCAAGGACGATGTCATATTCACCATGTTTGAGTCGTGGCTACCAGAGTGGCGCACTCTAGCCAGCTCCGTGGTGGAATGGGAGAAGTTTGCTGCACAAAGGAAAAAGGAGGAGGAAAAACTTTGGATGGTGCAGTTGGCAGAGAAAAGAAGAAACAAAGTAGCAGCAACAAAGGTGCAGGAAGCGTGGGATGCTGCGAAGGTAGCAACCAAATAGAAACAAGCAGCAGAGAAGGAGTGCGAGGGCCAGAAGTCACCCTCGCCTGAACTAGAGCCTAAAACAGGGGAAGGTGGCGCAAATCCACAGACAACATCCACATAGCTAAAGCTGCAATGCCTGAGAGAGCAGGTAGGGCTACAGAAGAAGTCAAAAGCCACCACGACTCCTTTCGACCTGATCACGCTCACTAAGAGGGATCTATGTAATATAAGGGAGATGACGCGCAACGTCACTATGGAGGCCATCCAGAGATTCATAGAGGAAAATCAGATGGTATTGGGGGAACTCTAGGCATAGATATAAGATTTACAAGTGCACACTCCTCAGGCTAGTACTCCATCGACCAACCTCATAGTAGGCATAGCCGCGGCTGAGGAAATGTTGTGCGCCCGCACGAATAACACTATAGTGCTGCCAGAGGGGGCACTGGTTACAAAAAATGAGGCTAACGGGCCTATGGTTAGTGTACTAAAGGGAGTTGGGATAAACATGGTTGTGCTCCCTCGGGAGATGCTCTATGTGCTACAGGATCGAGTGACTGCAGAACTACATGCCAGGGAGAATCATGCGCTCCACGTGATGAGCGAGCAATAGATTAATGTGGAACAACTGAGCCTGCAGCATGATGAGGTTTTCACACAAAACATGCAGCTAGTGTAGGTGGTCAAGGAAGCCTGCTAGATGGTCCCTAAGTTGGCCATCCTAGCAGAGGCACTAGTAGAGGCATGCATCTAGAGATTAGCAGTAGGGGTGCACGAGTCGAAAGAAATGATGGCTAAGGTTCAATTGGAGCTGAACCTTTGAATAGCTGAGCTACAATTAAAGGCGTAGCCTTCAATTCCACCAGAGGTTAAAGAGCAGTGCGCCAACGCCATTACAGCAAGAATAGGGGAGATCAACAGTGCAGTGAAGGACTGCACCAAACTTTTTGAAGAATTGTTCGAGGTCCTCAACACTCTGTAAGAGGACCTGAACATACAGTGCCTAGAAACATAGGCGCATGAGTTGCAACAACAGTATGATGACATAAAAGGGACCACGCATATGGTGGCCCTTACACAGAGGCTCACGTGGATGCAACAACCCAAAGTGCTCAAGGAGCAAGTAGACGCTACGCGACATAAGGAAGTTGTCTTGAAGTTGCACATACAACCATGGATCATTGAGGCATTCATTATTACAACCTCAATTGAAGCCAAGCTCACACAGCTCCAGGGAACATAGGAACAGGTGCTGGGTAGTAGTTCAGATACAACAACCTCTCAACAACGCGTCTAGGAGGTATAACTGGCAGTTGCTCGTGTGTTGCTGATCTTGCAACAGTCTAGGAAGAGTTGGGAGGTCTCCATGCAAAGATCTCTGCACTGATAGAGTGACTCAAGGGCGAGTCACGATGTTTGTGTTGGGGGCTTGTTGGGCATGGGATCTCCCAAGAGAAGTTTTGGGGCTTAAAGCCTAGATTTTGGTCGAAAGATGTAAATCCAATGTAAAGACTCCGCATTTCATGGGTGCAAAGCATGAAGTTTGTACATGAGGCATAGGGTTGTCCACCCTTAATTTTGTAATGCAATGTCGGCTTTAGAGATCTACCCATGGTCCACAGGCCATGGGATTAAATAAATAGAGTGAGTCTCTAAGTTGTAAATCAGTGAGTAGGATCTAATGATGGTATAGAAAGATAGCAAAAGATCTAAGTGTAGAGTTGAGTCTCTGGGTCGTAGAGTAGGGGAAAGCTTTATAGCTGAGTGCGCAGAGGCCTAGTAGTCTGCAGATGAGTGCACGGACCCCTGCAGATGAGTGCGCAGGGCAGGTTGAGTCTGTAACCGTTGAAGCATTAATAAAGAGAAGTTTTATACCATTCTTGTGTATTCATTTACTATTTTCTACATTTAATGTATTGGGTTTAAATTACATTTCTAATGTTTATATGATGCAAGAACTTATATGATTGTGTTGATTAAGTAAATCTGAGATAAGGTAGTTGTTTACACAAAGTTAACTAACATCTGTAAGAAGATAAGTAACATACGTAGTGTAATTTGGGGAAATAGGACAGATCGTTGCCATAGCAGAGCGAAAGCACCTCAACCCTTGGTGAGGGTTGTGCAAAGGTAGTTATAACAGATCATGAACGTATTACAAGTCAGGATAGTGCATGGAGTGACCTGCGCGAAGGTATTCACAGTGGACTAAATCAACCCCTCAGACATCTCAAGGGTGCAGAAACTTGGTTCCAGCATCTCCATACTGCTTCAAGTGACACTTCAGTCCACGCACCGTGGGATGATGCCGAAAGGGCCAATAGTGTAGGGATTTGTTTCACTAATTAACTCCGAACCTGGCTCAGGCTCCAACAAGCCAACAACTACTTTGACCTTTCTCAAGTTGTTCTTGCACTCTATGATGTATCAACTAAATTTTTTCTATGAACTTCCTTGCCTTATCGATGTCACTGTGACCATTGATGGCAACATCTTTCTCAAAGATGAAGTCCAATAGCAATCTTGGAAAGTACCCATAACATGTCTCAAATGGTGATGTGTTTGTGGAAGAATGCTTTGCCCTATTGTATGCATGTTGTATGCAATGAAACTGTTCATCCCAAAACTTGGGATGTTTGCTGCAATATCCTCTAAGAAGATGAATATCTATTTTATTGACCACCTCAGTTTGTCCATCTGTTTGTGGATGAAAGGTTGTACTCTTCTTCAACTTTGTTTCCATAATATTCCACAAATTTGACCAAAAATTCCCAACAAATTGAGAATTTTGATCACTTACAATAGAAGTAGGAAGACCAAAATGAACCCAAATGTTTTGGAAGAAAATATGAGCTGTTTGTTTAGCTGTAATTTTCTTTTTACATGGTGTTAGTATGCACATCTTGTTGAACCTTTCTGCAACTACATACAAGTAATCATGGCCTTTCCTTGACAATGGAATACCTCCTACAAAATCCATTGAGACACTTTCCCATTAATGTGAAGGTACCAGAAGTGGAGTGTATAAACCAAGTTTCCTATTGGTAGGCTTACTTGTATCACATAAAGAAAATCCTCTTATGAAACAAGAAACATTATCAAACATGCGTGGCCAATAACAATACCTTTGAAGATTCGCTACTGTCTTGCCTACACTAAAGTGTCCATCAACCAATGAAGTGTTTGCCTCCCTTATGATACTATTTCTTTCTTCCTTTGGAATACACAACTTTCCCAAGTGATACAACAAACTCTTATGTACATGATAATACAACTCTTCAATCTGGTTCCCTTGACTCAATCTTGCATATACTTCTTAAAAGTCACTATCATTTGCATATTGTTCTATGTAACTTTCATGTAAAACAAAATTATGCTTGAGTAAAATAGATGAATTTACAATAGGCCTTGAAAGCATATCAAATACCTTATTATAGATTCCCTTTTTATACCTGATAACCAAATGAAATTGTTGTTGAAAACCCATCCATCTGAAATGTCGAGACTACTGCAACTTTCACTGTGACTGTAAGTACTCCAATGTTTGATGGTCTCTATGGATGATGGTCTCCTTCCCCATGAAATAATGCTTCCATTTCTTAACACTTTGTACCAATGTGTAAAGTTCTTTGTCATAGGTTGGATATTTAGTTATAGCTCCAGTAAAGATTTCAAAATGAAATGAAATGGGTTTACCGTGCTGCAATAGAACTTCTCCCATGGCATAATCGCTTACATCAATTTGAATTTCGAATGGATGTCTAAGATCCGGAAGAGCCAATACCAGTGCTCAACTTATGTTTTCCTTCAAAGCATGAAATGTTTTTTGTTGTACATTTCCCCAATGGAAGACTTTCTCGACACTTGTCAATGCATGTAATGGAGCTATAATGGAAGAAAAATTAGCAATAAAGTTTCTCCAATATTGTATTTCCCCTAAAAATTTTCTTACCTCTATAACTATATTGGGCTTGGGCCACTTTAGAATGACCTCAACCTTAGAGGGGTCGATATTCAACTCACCTCCTCCAATAATGTGTCCTAAATACACCAAAGAAGTCTTTCCAAATGCATATTTCAACATATTTAAAAACAACTATTCTTTTCTCAAGACATCTAGTACTTTGTTTACATGCATGACAAGTTCATCTCTTGATTTTTTGAATATGAGAATATCATCTATGTAGACAATGACAAAATAATCTAAAAATGGTCTCAAGCCATCATTCATTACACTCATGAAAGTAGTTGGATAATTTGTAAGGCCGAAAGGCATAACTAGCCACTCAAACAATCCTTGTTTAGTTTTAATTGTGGTTTTCCAAATGTCTTCTTCAACTATTCTAACTTGATGATAACAAATTCGTAAGTCTAACTTAGTGAAATATTTTGCATACCTCAAATGATCAAGAAAATCATCAATTCTTGGGAGTGGATAAAGATTCTTTACCGTGATTTTTTCAGTGCATGGAAATCCACACACATTCGCCAAGTTCCATTGTTCTTTAGCACCAAGACAATGGGCGAACCACACGGTGAAGAAAATGGGTGTATGATACCTTTCTTGAATTTTCTTTTTGATTTCCATGCTCTCCATAATTGACATGCGATACATGCCTATGTTTGGAAGTGGAACATCCTATTGCAACTGAATCTCATGCTGAATTCCCCTCTTGGGAGGTAACCCCTTTGGTTCTTGAAACATCTCACCATGCTTTCTTACCACATCAAACAAATCAGATTTCAATTTATCATCACAACCTTCAAAATATTCATAGTCAATATCATTCTTTTTCTTGATCATGAGAAGCGCAACATTTTTACATCCATTTACTAGTCTCTTCATCAACCTTGCATTAACCAAAGAAATGTTCATCTTTCTGCAATGGACTCTCACAATGCACTCCACCCCATTCTTGAGCAATATGTATTTTTTTCATGGAGATAGAATACTACTTTCCTATAATACAAATAAGGAAAACCCAAAATGATTCCTAAGATGTAAAGTAGAACTACATCTAACTCAACTTCATCAATGAAATTTTCAGTAATGGCGAACTTGAATAAACACTTCCTTGTAACCTGTAAGTTTGCATTGTTAACTATCCAACCCAATGGATATGGCTTATGATGAGGTATAGTTTCAAGGTTTAGTTTTTTAACCAAGTCTTCTGAAATCAAGTTTGATTGTGACCCACTATCAAATAATGCATCAACCTTTGTATGATTTGAAATCACTCTTACATGAAACAACTCTATTCTTGACTCTTCGTTTGGAGTGTTGTTTTGACTATGTGAAGAACTAGTGCTTGCAACCGTTTCTTTTCCTTTTGAGACTATGGCTGAAATCTTGGTCTCATCACTAGAATATGAACTAAGGTCATGTTGTCTGGTAGTAGTCGTATTTTGTTTTCCCTTATTATTTTTTTCTTAGGTCTTAATTCAGGATGCAATTTACAGTAGCGGGATTCATCATTCCCCTCTTTGGAACAGTGTTTTCATGTTGTTTTCTCCCATTCTTTCTTCACACTTGCATTCTCTTTCCATTCCATTTTCCACCCTTCTCTTTTTCTTTTCCCTTGAATGGATTCCTCTTACTATCCTCTTCCTGAATGTTCTTTCCCCTTACTTCAAGGTGTGTGGCTTTCCTACATACCTCATCCAAATTGCTTGGATTGAACATAAGGATAGTATGTTTCAAATAGGAATGTAAACCCCCAATATATTTCAGCAGTGTATCTTGGGAATTCAAATTTACTCCTAACAACAAATCCCTTTTCCTAAACTCCTATGTATAATGTTGGACTATTTGGCCTTTGAACTGCCTAAAATTTTGCCAACTCATAATGGATTTTTGCATATATGCTAAAGGATAAAATTGTCTTTTAACTACAGAAACAAATTCAACCCAAGTAATGGATATATTACCATGGATTCACATTTCATCTTGAATATTTTCTTCCCACCAAACTAATGCATCTCCTTCTAACCTTAGTGAAGCCAACTGGATCTTTATGTCATCTTCTTGAAGGTTCTAAATTTTGCAATATACCTCCAACTCTCGAATCCAACTGCCCAACTTTTCTGCATTCACCTCTCCATTCTACATGGGAAGTTCAAACTTAATGTCCAATTTAAGTAAGGGAGTCTTTTGTTTTGGGGTTTTGAATAAGTATGGGCAGTTTTAGTGGTCGTAGTGGAATATGATGCTATGTGAGGTGATGAATATGATGAGGAAGATGATGAGGATGGTGGAGATGGAGGTGGATTTCCACCATTCCCTTTTGAATCCTTCTTCTCATCTTTTTTATCCTCTGAGCTTCCTTCTCCATGTGGAGGTTTAGAACTCTCTCCAACCATTCTAGTGTTCCTCTCTTCATAGAGGACTTTAACCATCACAGTTAAAGTGAGGAAATATTTCTTAAATTATTCCTCTTCTAAAGAAGGACCTTAAGGCTCTCTATCTCTAGTCATAATGGCTCTATATTTAGGCTTAGAAACTGGTACTGCTTGTACCTTTTCAATCTCAGTTGAAAGCAAAACTTGAGGAGTTTCAAGTGTAGCTAGAATTGGAACTTTGGGTGGTGGATATTGTGGTCTTGTGGCTCTCCTTATTCTGGGAATTAACTCAGGAGTTGCAACCAATAACTTCTCTTCTCCTTTCTGCAACTTTAACCTTGTAAGCATCACAATTTTGCAACCATTAAAACCCTAATTGCACAAACTAAAGAAATAAAGAAATTCAACCTTGCTCTGATACCAAATTGATCTATTTTCTATTATTAGTTTTTCTTATGCTAATATCAATTACAAATTTCTAACATATGCTTGCTTATTACTTCTTGTACTAAGTTTTCATTAGTTTTTTGTGTATGTAAACAAGAAAAGTTCCTTAAGTTTAATATGAAATTTATGAGCAAAATAGATTCAAAAACAAGTACTAAAAAATATACATTTAAAGTATAGAAAACCATCAAAGAGACACTTTAACACAATGTTTTGATGAAGGATTTCACCCCTCCTGAGCTACATCTCCTTGGTCCATCTTCCATGGCTTGGGCCTCTGTATTAGCTCAATATGGTAAAATGTTGTTTTATAAAGCTCTATGGCTCTGGATACCTACAACAATGTGTTTAGAATGTCCAAATTAGCCAAGAACACCTCTTCTTGGGCTCAGTTTAGTCAAAAATTAACTTTTATATGACTCAGACAATATTTTTCCTAGAAAAACTCTAAATATGGAATGGCTCCAATTAGAGCCACTAAATGTGGAGGTAGGCCCAAAATTAGTGGCACCGCCAAACTTTGATCATTTTAAACTCGGGCTTAATTAATGGTTAACTACACTCAATTAGCTTTAAACTCGGATTAGCGGTAACCATAACCTTAACATCCGATGGTTTTGGTGGGGGTTGTCACATGTGATGGTTAACATCACATTAATCACTGGAGCCGGAGTCATCAGAGTGGTTAACCATTGTTTTATAACCTTTGCGTTCACATGCCAGAGACTATTGCGGTATTGGTGAACTATTCGTCAGGGTAACACTAACCGTAACCACATTGTGTGTTGTTGCGATCACATGTGGATAGCATTAACCGTCACAAATTTTTTTGGGGCGTAGTTAACATAGCCACCTACCCAACCATTGTGGTAACATGCTTTACGTTCACATGGTGGAGGCCTGGCCTACGGGCTGGCCCTCCTAACCACCCTCTCCAACATCACAAAACTTTAAACGAATGTGGAAAGCTATACGGTTAAATGACAATGGATAGTGGAGGTAGTTAAGGCTTGTGGTATGTGTGTCGCAGGTCGTGGGTTCGATCCCGACTTCCACAAAAATTTTGTTGAACTGCACCCTGCTTAGGCCATTGGGAGGTGCCACATGGAAACCTTCAGGCTTTCCATGTGGCAATCTTTCATTGACCCAAAGACAAACCAATCACACTGTATCGACACACCAATTTGAAACCTAATAAAATGATGTCACTTGTCCATTTGTGATTCATTGTTGACCATCATTAACCCAACGTAGTCACTTGCCACATCAGTAGTACAGATTGTTGACTATGCAGTGACTGAGCATTTTTTTTCAAATTTTGCCTATTTAGCAAAGCGATCATAACACAATAAATTTCTCATACGAACTTGGTTTTCAGCAAAATGAGTTGCATTAGGATTGTTTTTCTGAGATGGTCATAGTCATTCAAGTTTTGAGCCATTCTGAGAACATTTATTTTTGATCTAAATACTGAGCACGTGATCATCGCATGTTTACCCCAGCTGGTCGGTTGCTTGGTTGGACCTTAGAGGAGGGAGAGTTATAGATTGGTATCAGAGCATGGTTGCATTTTCCTTGAGTGAATGTCTTGGTCATGCATGCATGTCAGTTGCACATGTGTCTCTTACACTTGCATTCCATTTGTTTGTTGCATTACATCATGTTGATCATGGTTGTAGTAAGGTCATCATGAGGAGCTTGATGCTGATTTTTTGGAATGCATTTTCAGGAGCATATGATTCGTTAAATGATTATATGCAGCTTTATTACATCCTTGTATGTTAGGTTACACTCTTGCATGTTTGATTTCATGTATCAGTCTTGTAGGTTGGTTACAAGTATTGATCCCTTGTCCTCCACTACATGCATCCATGTGTATGTGTAGTTGATTATGCATTGCTTATGCATGTCGATGGTTGTATGTGGCAATGCCTACAGTGGAGTAATGGTTGTTTCCATGCATGAGGTCATGGTTTGTGAAGTTGATATGGTCATGCATTGATGACTGGACTTTAGCTAGAAGGATGTGTATATGGTTTTGTAATCATGTGTTATATGTCTATATGCAATCATCATGGATGTATGGTCTTAGTTATACCTATGCATGAATAGCAAGTCAAACATGCCTTCTGAAGTCATGGTATAGAATTTAAGTTATCAGGGTGATATTGGTATGTTATGATGCTAATGTGTTGGTTGCAATAGAGAATGAGATGCAAATCATCATAATGAGGTTGCAGCATTGGACTTTGGGGTAAGAGTAGATCATCATACAGGTATTGTATGTTTTGCATGCATGTATGTAAGTAAAGTATTGTTATATGCATTAGGTTTATATACATTAGGTTTGTGTGCATGTCTTTTGATTTTATGGTTACAGTCATAATGGATGCTAGTTAGTGTAGTTATATGCACATGTGTCAGATAGTCAAGAATGATAGTAATCTCTAGTTGTATGCATTGATATTGTTGTTTTATGTTAGATAACTTGATGATTAAGTTATATGTTGTTGATGAGAATGATATATAGCTTATTGTTGTTATATGCTATTAAATTGATTATTAGGGTTCTTTCATTGAGATCTTGATGTTGTAATTTAGATTGGTCATATGTGTGATGGTTATGTTCATTGCATTGAAGATCATGATGTTATATGTATTGTGTTAACCTGGTTTGACCTATGAACATGGTTATGGTTGTGATATTCAGGGATGAGCCAACATATTCTTGATATGGTTTCATACTAATCTAGACTGATTGTAGATATGTGATTGTTATGCATGAATGACAAATGCTTATGAGCTTATGATGTGAACATGTTAGTTAGTTACTATTATGCATATCATGATTTATGTTTGACTTGACATGTTGTGAAGTTGTATCGTGCTAACCTAGATTGATTGTGTAGACAAGATCACTTCACCAAAGATACATTAAGGTATGAGTTTGATTATGTCATATATTTGGTACTTGATTCTTTGATTATATTTTATAGTTGATTTATTTAACATGGTATCGTTACAAGTTGGTTGAATGTTTGATGAATTGCATAATATGAGTATGTGTTCAAATGATCTTGTTTTAAGATGGTTGTACTTATACATCTATGTTGAGACAGTTGATATATACTTGAGTGTAGTAGGTGAGTGTAGTGTCTAATGACTATGAGTTGACTTTGGATTATGACATGTTTTCTAGTCTTGGTAAAGGTTTATTTCAAATTGATAGATATTATTGTCTCTATATTTAGAACATGTGGTTGACATGTGTGAGCAGTTGTAGGAAACATGCTTGGTATTAGTGTGACAAGGTAATAGTTGACGTGTTTATATAACTAAGCCTTGATTGCAACAAGGTAAAAAGGTAAAAGAAAGGAATTGGGCAAAAATTCTTTGGGCTATGTTTAGGAACCCTAATTCCAAATGAATGAGTTCTTTGCACACAATAAGTCTTCTTAACCTTGATTTGTCTGAAGTTATGTGGATATGTGTTATATTCATGGACATGTAATTGATAGGTATATTATGTAGTCTCCAGTTACCGGTGGATTTTTCAAGGGAATTGGAGTCCCCTGAGAGATGTCATGGGCGTGTTCAGCTACAAGGAAACATTCTTAACACAACAAGATAAGGTATCTAGTGTATTGTTATGTTTATTTATGCACTAGTAGTTATGTGTTAATGACAACATGATGTAGGGAGTTGCATGGCAAGAGAGGTTTCCATGAAATATCGAAGATAGCTCAGGTCAAGATTTCCTTGGAACCATGGGGATTGAGTCATGGTGTCTATTGTTAGTCTTGTTCTTTTTGTCTTTTGTGATTGTTGTGCTTGATTTGGAATTTTTGGTGTGTCATAGCTATGCCACATTATTACGATGTACTTTTGTTATTGGTTTTCATGGTTTTCTTATTGGTTGTTTCTTGGTATTTCCTTTTATGGTTTGAGTCTTGGGAATTCTTTGAGAAGAGGAAATATAATGGAGCTTGGAGAGAGTTGTGTGGTACCTAATAGGTAATGTAAAACTCAGATGAAGCTCTGTGCATGAGTAATCGTAGCAAAAGGTAAGACTATGACAGTCAGTTGGACCAGTTGGTCCATAGTGCAAGTAAATGGATGGTGGTAGTATAAACATGAGAAAGGTAACTAGAAAAGGTAAAGTAAATTAATATGAGGTGTTGGATTGATGGGGCCTGACGCAGGTTCAACGTTAGTTAGCCAAACAAATCCCTACACTATTGGCCCTTTTGACATCCACCCGTGGAGCTCGGACCGAAGTCTCACCCAAAGCAGTATGGGGGAATGGTGGAACCAAGTTTCCACACCTTCAGATGGTCATGATGTCGGTTTATTCCTTTTGTTCCTGATTTCACATAAGTTGTTGAGTTATAGGTCTCTATCTATCTAGCCCTTTACTCCACCCTCTGGTACCTCTGTGAATGGGTACGATTGGCCTTCGTGCAGCTTTAACTTGTGGTTTAGGTACTTCCACACTACTAGGGCAGCCGATTGTGTGGATTCCCAAATTACCTTAAGTGTCTTAATTATGTTATTAAACAATCACAGTTAACACCGCGTAAATAGATATCCTTACTTGCATTGAATTAACCAACATAATTACATATATTCGTGCATCGCATAAGCATTGTAAATGAAATTCATACACAATATGACAAGATACATTAATATGAAACAAAGACACAAACTTTGTAGAATGCTTCTCTTTATTGATATCTTCATATGATTACAAACTCTATCAACCCTGCGCACACAGCTACACGGGTTCAGGCACTCAGCTGCAGACTTCCACCCTAGGCCTCTGCACACTCAACTGTAGAGCCTCTACCTATGCTATGACCCAAAACACAGAGTTCTACATACTTACTCCTTATCGCTCAAGACTTTTTACTTCTCCAAAACTTACTAAGACTTAGATTTTTCTTACTTAGCTCTTTTTATACAATCCATGGTCCGCAGACCATGGGTAGAGTTTTACAGCCAACTTTACACTTTATAAAATAAGAGTGGACAACCCTTTATGACTCATGACACCTTCGTGCTCTGCGACCACAAAATGTGGAGGCTTTACAACTTTATTACAAAACTTGACCCAAAACACGGGCTTTTAGCCCTAAAACTGTCCTTGGGGGATCCTGCTCCCAACATGCCCCCAACACAAACATTGTGACTCACCCTCGAGTCATTCAGAAGGCATGGATATCTTAGCATGAAGACCTCCCAGCTCGACCGGTATGACCGCAACCTCGACAGTGCACTGTGCGGCCGCCTTCTTTGTGTCTTCAACCATTTGCTCAATCACTACTCCTGAACTGTTGGCCTCAAGCTTTTGCTAAGTTTCTTGCAAATTCATAAGCTTTCCTTCAATAGAGTTTGTGATCGCATAAGCCTCATCTAGTCAGGGCTTTATTCGTGCCTTCAGCACTTCTTTCTTGTGCAAAATGCATCCACCTATTCTTTCAGCTACTTGGCCTCCTGCAACTTTGCTAGTCTCTGTGTGAGCATGACAGTTTGCGGTGTGCCTTTGACCTCATCATAGAAATGTTGTATCTTGCATGCTTATGTTTCCAGTCGTTGTACATTAGGGTCCTCCTGCAAACTCATTAGGACCTTGAATGACTTCTCAAAAAGTTCTGTGCAGTCTGCTAATACACTGTCAACCGCCATTATTAATTTGTGACAACGGTTGCATGCTACTACTTTACTTATGGCGGGGTTGAAGTTTGGGCCTTCAACTGTAATTGAGTGATCTACAGGTTCAATTCCAAATGATCATCACCATTTATGTACAAGTTTTGCACACCCCTATAGCCATCTTGTGGATGCACACCTCGACTAGTTCTTTCTCATGAATGGCCAACTCTAGGACCATTTGGCATGCCTCCTCCACGACCTAGACTATACGCTTGTTTTGGTCAGTCGCTTCGGTCATGGTGGCGATGGTAGAGTATTGTTGTAGTGCCATGTTCTCATTATTGATCCACTTCTCACTGATCACCTATATAGCACGGTGCTCATGTGCCCTTAACTCTGCAATCACTCCATCATGCAAGAGGTGGAGCGCCTCACCATGGAGCGCTACCATATTTAACCCTACTCCCTTGAGGGTTTTGACAGTGGGCCTATCAGCTTCATTCTCCATGGTTAGTGCTCCATCAAGTAGCACTATCGTGTTGGAGGCCTTCGTGTGCAGCATCACGATAGCTTCTGAAGTGCCGATAGAAAGGCTCGTAGACACCACGCCAGCTTGTGGCATGCAGGTTTGCAGCTCTTGCAGACCTGTTTGGATATCCCCCAATACTAGTTGTTGTTGTTGCTCAAACTGTTGTAGGACTTCCGTAGTGACATCTCGCACCATCTCTCCAATGTCGTGCAAGTCACCCTTGGTGAGGGTGATTGGCTCCAATGACGTTTTAGTGGCCTTAGACTTCTTCCTTGACCCTCCTTTCTCTTGTTCACTTGGATGCTTGATGCGGGCGACGTCGCCTATGGGTCCACGTCGTGCGACTCTATCTACTCGTTTATCTCTTCCTCTATTTGTTGGCATTATGACATGAGTTTGGTTCTATGGTGCAGGTGTTGTCCTTGATGGCAACTCACTCAAAGAGAAGATCACAAGTTTAGGCACTCAAAGAATGAAGAAAATAAGATATCCGCAGGTTCCTGTTCACAAAGCTACGGTCCTCGGTTGTTTCCGCAGGTAAGTCGTTGAAAAGATGTGGAACTGTTCATAGGTGTTCCGAAAAAAAGGTGTGAACCTAAAGTGCACAGACTTTCATGCAGAGAAAAACACGCGCATGTGGAAATTCTTATGGTTGATCCATGGTATTTAGTCTGACATTTTTGATCCTATGGTTTTGGTCCGTGGTTTTGTATCTAAAGTATTGAACCCAGGTTTTGGGTCCTTCGTATTGGATCTCTATGGTTTTGGTCCATGGTTTGAGTAAGGCCTATCCTATAAAAAGGAAAGGAGACCATTTGGCTGGGTACAGATGCATTGAATGTCTTAAGAAGAGCAAGATCTAAAATATTGGTGATCAGTTGTTGAGTCAGACCTGAATCAAGGAGAATCCTGAGGATTACAATTCGGATCTACTAATGAATCGATATCTCTTTGGCGCGTGATCAGATCTATAAATCTGATAGTCTAGGGTATATTTGAAGACTGATAAGTTATCTATACTAGAGGTGCGTAAGCTATACACAGCGCAAATGCGGAGGTGGATAGGCGAACAACAACGTAGGTGCGGAGGCGCATAGGTGAACCATAGCGTAGGTGCGGAGGTGTGCAAGTGAGCCGTAGGCGTAGGTGTGGAGATCCGTAGGCTCAACATAGTGGAAGTGCGGATACCCCCAGGTTTCTATTGGTGAAGTTGCGAACATTTCTTGAAATATGTTTTAGCTGTTTTTGTCTATTACTGTTGTGTTTAGGGTTTTGAATTGATATCTGGTTGCTGTGTGGTGAGAAATTGTTGATTCAGTTTGTGTACAAGGAAGTTGGTTGATTACAGATCTATTTGATGTTTGATTGATATTCATGGATCTAGGCTGAAAAATTATGAAACGTGGTCCCTGAAAGAAAAGAGAAGGTTGAAGCCTTCATTTGGTCAACACCTACGTACTAGTACCTTAGCTAGTACAAGAGCTAAGGGGGTTGTAGCTCCCTTCCAGGAGAGTCTGGAGAACGAGAGAAGGTTGTAGCCTTCTGCAGGTTGAAGCCTACATGCTGGTATAAGACTGCTCCAGTATAGAATCATTGTAAAAATAAGTTTCTAATTGAAAGAAGATAGAGACATATTGCAACAGGTGGTTTTCACCCACATTCAGTTTCCACCTTATATCTTGTGTTCTTTGGTGTGACTATCTACTCCATTTTTTTCTTGTTTACTGTTATATGGTTCTAACACACAGATTAATGATCAACATCTGAAGAATAAATTAAATTATAAGTCTGGAAGGTATACGCAAGATTCATTAGTCAGATCTGCAAATCTTTGTATAAAGTGAAAAAGAATTTGATAATACTGATTCACCCCCCCCTTTCAGTATTATTTCCAACAATTGGTATCAAAGTAGGTCCTTGAAGAAAATCTTGATCGCTTGAAGGAAGATCTATCATCATGAGCTACTATGAAAAGGAAGCATCTATCAGGCCACCTATTTTTGATGGGAGCAACTTCGTCTATTGGAAGGTAAGAATCACTGCCTATCTTCAATCTCTTGATACAAAAGTTTGGGATATTGTGGAAACAGGATACACATTTCCATCAGCAACTCCTACAGATGCAGCTGGTAAGAAGCAGTATGAAACAAATGCAAAAGTTGTCAATACTCTATTAGGAAGTCTATCTCAATCAGAATTTGTCAAGATTATGCAGCTAAAAAGCGCAAAAGAAATATGGGACAAGATCATTCTGAGCTATGAAGGAGATGAACAGGTAAAACGAGCAAAATTACAAACTCTTAGAATTCAATATGAAAGTCTCAAAATGCATAGTGATGAAAGTGTGGCTAGCTATTTCCTATGTATAGATGAGATCGTAAATTGTATGAAAAACTTGGGTGAAGAAAAAAAATAAGTTCTTGTGGTTGAAAAGGTTCTAAGATCTTTGTCTCCCAAGTTTGACTCAAAAGTTTTTACCATAGAAGAAAAGCAGAATCTACAGAACCTTACCATGTCACAGCTACATGGAATTCTAACTGCCTACAAAATGAGAAAAGGAGGACCATCAGACAGGAGAGAAGCTGCATTCAAGGCTTAAGGAAAAGGAGATTACTATGAGTCAGGACATATGTCAGAAGAAAAGGAAGAATCAAATTTTGTCAAGAACCTTCAACGGGGAACTGGAAGATTCAGAGGTAAGCTGCCTTTCAAATGCTTTGCTTGTGGAAGATTCAGTCATTATGCTGCAAAATGTCCTCATAAAGATAAACTGGACAAAGGTAAGGAACCTGTTAGATGGAACAGAAAACAGAATCTAAATAAGAAGAGCTATTACACGCATGAAAATAGTTATGGATTGTCAAATAGTGATGAAGATGAATAAGGTAATGACAATATACTTTTGATGGCTTTTGAAGATGATGATTTCTTGGATGCTATAAATGAAGAAGGTATTTATGAAGAAATTTCTAAAGGATCTGAAACTTTAGATGAGATTATCAAAGTGCAGCGTACTCCTCTAATCAAGATAGGTCTCGGATATTCCAAAGAAGCATCTCAAGCTCAGAAGTAAGCGCAGAATCCATCTACTTCCAAAAGTTATCTTGATGTAGCAACGAGAAGTGAACAAGTTGACAATCAATAGCAAAAGCATAATGCAAATTACCAAGTAAATCGGGGGCAATCTACTTCAAGGATGAACAGAAGCTTCAATCGACCACAGGTAAATCATTCTGGCTCAAGAATGGATGTCAATGGAAACTACAGTCATATGGTTGGTAGATTTGATAATCGCAGGAATTTCTTCAATGGCCAATGTTTCTCTTGTCATAACTTTGGTCATAAAGCTGCTCAATGTGTTTCCTATAAGACCATCATAACTAGAGAAGCTCAAAAACAAAGGAGTATGACAGGAATCATGAAACGAACCTACAATAACTTCTCTGCTCTTGAAAATGAAATAGAATGTTCTATCTGTTACAATTTCAGTCATGAATACTCTGAATGCATAAGAAGGTTTCGGCAAACAACTCAAAAGGAGCCAGCTTCATTGAGTTCCAAAACATGGAAAAAGAAAGAACTGCAACCAGAAAGATGTGGGATAGCCTTATATGCGTAAGGACAAGAAAATCAATGGTACATTGATAGTGGATGCTCAAAACATATGACAGGTGATAAAGAAAAACTTCGGTCATATACTGCCTTAGAAAGGGAAAATAAGGTCTCATTTGGAAATGACACCCCTGCATTCATAAAAGGTAAAGGTTTTGCTCGTTTGAAAAAGAAGGTCAAAGCTAGAAATGTTATGTATGTTGATGGCTTAAAGCATAATCTATTGAGTGTCAGTTAAATGTGCAATCAAGGAACTAAGGTAATATTTCGGTCAAATGGATGTATTGTTCATGAGCTTGACACAGGAAAAACAGTGATCGAAGGCATAAGAACTCCAAATAATTTACACATATTCAAAGAAGGATAACAACAATGCTATCTAAGCAAGAATTATGAACACTGGCTATGGTACAGAAGATTGAGGCATCTTAGCTTCTCTCAGATAAGGAAAGCATGCAAATATTAGGCGGTTCGTGATCTTCCTAACATCAGAATTCCAGACAATACAATATGCAAATCATGTCAATTGGTAAGCAAACAAGAACTAATTTTTGTGAGAAGGAAGGATTAGCTAGCAGGCCACTTGAACTAGTCCACACCGATATATGTGGTCCAACTAGGAAGAGGTCACCTCAAGGAGAAGAGTATTTCATATTGTTCATTGATGACTTTTCAAGGATGTGTTGGATAGGACTCATGAAGTATAAAGATGAAGCTTTCAAAAAGTTCAAGTCATTCAAAACTTTGGTTGAAAAGGAATCAGATCGCAGAATCAAATGCCTCAGATCTGATCGAGGAGGGGAATTTACCTCTGATGAGTTTTTTTTATTTTTATGAAGAACATGGAATAAGAAGGGAATTCTCTGCTACAAGGACTCCTCAGCAAAATGGAGTAGTGGAAAGGATGAACAGAACGGTTCAAAAAATGGCTCATGCTATGCTTGATGAGTCTAGAACTCTCGCAACCTTCTGGGGTGAAGCCGCATTTGCCGCTATTACTATTCTCAACAAGACAAACGTCCGGGTAAATAACACTCAGACTCCTCATGAACTTTGGTACGGTAAGACTCCCATGGTAAAATACTTCAAAATTTTTGGAAGCAAATGCTACATTAAAAGGACTGATGAAAATCTTGGCAAGTTTGAACCTAGAGCAGATGAAGGCATTTTAATTGGCTACTCTCCCCACAACAAAGCCTACAAATGTTACAATAAAAGACTTGGTAAAATTGTTGAAAGCATTGATGTAGTGGTTGATGAAGAAGGAAACACTCCTAGGCAGGTAAAATATGAAGATTTCGAAGATGGCGAAGACTATCCATAAACATCAAATCAGATTCATGACAAAGAAGAAACAAATGAGGTACCAGAGGAACAGATAAGGATAGAATAAAAAACTCCATCCAGATACGTTCAGAAGAATCATCCAGAATTCAAATTCTGGGACAGAAAGAGGCAGATGTTCAAACAAGAAGAACCATTTCAGAAGCTTCAAGCTATCTAGCATTGCTCTCCTCCACTGAACCAAAAAATTTAAGAGAATCTTGCAAAGATGAATGCTGGGTTAAGACCATGGAGGAAGAACTCGAGTAGATTGAAAAGAATAACACTTGGGAGTTGGTTCCTAGACCAAAAGATAAGAATGTCATAGGGACAAAATGGATTTTCAAAAATAAGTTGAATGAAAATGGGGATGTGGTTAGAAACAAGGCAAGACTTGTTTGTAAAGGATATGTGCAACAAGAAGGCATAGACTTTGAAGAAACTTTTGCTCCAATTGCCAGACTTGAGGCTATAAGAATGTTCCTTTCTCTCTCTAGCTTTCAAAAGTTCAAAGTATTTCAGATGGATGTGAAATCTACCTTTTTGAATGGAGACTTAAATGAAGAAGTATATATTGAACAACCAAATGGGTTTGTTCTTGGAAATGATCCAAAACTTGTATGGAGACTCAAAAAGGCTCTCTATGGCCTTAAATAGGCTCCAAGGGTGTGGTGTTATCGGTTGGATAAGCACCTCCATCAACAAGGTTTTATAAAAGGATCAACTGATAGCAGTCTATATATAAAATTTGACAATGATAAGTTGTTGATACTTGTTGTGTATGTTGATGATATCATCTTTGGTAGAAATGAAGAAGATATGAGTCAAAATTTTGCCTTGTGATGCAGAAAGAGTTTGAAATGTCCATGCTTGGTGAGCTCACATATTTTCTTGGTTTACAAGTCCAATAAAACAAAGATGGCATTTTTCTATCACAAACCAAATATCTCAAGTAGATCTTGAAGAAATATGGGATGGAGGATTCAAAACCAGTATGTACCCCTATGGTGACAGGATGCAGCCTCAGTGCAAATGATGAATCAGCAGTAGTACATCAACCAACCTATAGATCCATGATTGGTAGTCTACTCTATCTAGCACGTACCCGACTAGACATTATGCATGTAGTAGGGATAGTTGGAAGGTTTTAGGCAAATCCAAAGGAAACTCATCTTCAGTCTGTTAAGAGAATTTTCAAGTATCTTCAGGGGACTCAAAGCTATGGTTTATGGTATCCTAGAGATACAGATCTCACACTTCATGCTTATATAGATGCAGATTGGGTAGGAAGCGTGGATGATAGGAAAAGCACTAGTGGTGGTGCATTCTTCATGGGTCCTAGATTAGTATCTTGGTTCATCAAGAAACAAAGTTCCATTTCATTATCTACAGCTGAAGAAGAATATGTAGCTGTTGCATCTTGCTGCACACAACTCCTTTGGATGATGAAAACATTGCAAGATCTTCAAATCACTTGTACTCCACCTATTTCCATTTTTTGTGATAATACAAGTGAAATCAGTATTTCAAAGAATCCTGTCATGCATTCAAAGACTAAGAACATACCTATCAAGTATCATTTTCTCCGAGAACAAGTGCTTGAACAAAAGGTCAAGTTGGAGTATGTCCATCTAAGGAACAAGTTGCTGATATACTCACTAAACCACTGCCTAGGGAGAAATTTGAATACCTCAAACAGAAGCTGGGGATAGTTGATGCATCATCCTGCTGCTGAATCTTGTCTGTTTTCAGAGATTAATGGTTATACACGATTTTCAGGTGGGTAATCCATGTACATACACAAATTTCTGTGGGTACAATCCCGTATATTCTGGTTTGAAGAAAAGCAGTGGGGCCAAACTCAGGATGAAAAGAGTTTGTATTAGGTCTAACAGAGATCATCTGGCACAGGTTCAGGGAGAGCATATGTTCTTGTAATAATGCATTGTTGGCATTATATTAGAAGATCTTGGTTCAATTTCACAGTTGTTTTGATTTCAGGTGGAACAGGTGCAAAGGGAGAACATAATTGTTGGTCTAAATGATGATTGACAGACACTTGCTCTCTATGTCATGTATTTCTTTTCTTTTCTTATCAAGGTCATGTCACGGCCTATCCTAGTTTCCCTACTATGCCTGGTATGAATGAAGTAATTTTTTTTCCTTTATCATGTGTAAATTTTGGGTCAATTCCCACTTGGTTGGGAGATGGATGTATGAGTCTTTGGCGGTAGGAAGGTCATTTATAGTGTATAAAGTCATGTTTCTCTTGCAGAACATCTTCTTGTAGATCTTTCCTATAGTCAGGGGGAGCATAACCCTTTGCCCTTGATGTCAAAGGGGGAGAATGAATTTGAGTGACTTGGGGTTGCCATCAAGTCCAAAAGGGGAGATTGTTGGCATTATGACACAGGCTTGGTTCTATGGCACAGGTGTTGTCCTTGATGGAAACTTACTCAAATAGTAGATCCTAAGTTCAAGCACTCAAAGAATGAAGAAAATAAGATAGCGGTAGCTTCCTGTTCACAAAGTTGCGGGGCTGTTTCCGCTGAAAATATGCAGACATGTTCACAGGTGTTCCGAACAAAAGGTGCGAACCTAAAGTGCACAGACTTTCTTGCAGAGAAAAATGAGGGCACGTGGGAATTCTTATGGTTGATCCATGGTATTTATTCCGACGTTTTTGATCCTATGGTATTGGTCCGTGGTTTTGTATCTAAAGTATTGAACCCAGGTTTTGGGTCCCTAGTATTGAATCTCTATGGTTTTGGTCCATGGTTTGAGTAAGGCCTAGCCTATAAAAAGGAAAGGAGATCATTTGGTTTGGTATAGATGAATTGAATATCTTAAGAAGAGCAAGATCTAAAATATTGGTGATTAGTTGTTGAGTCGGACCTGAATCAAGGAGAAACCTAAGGATTACAAGTCAGATCTACTGATGATTCGATATCTCTTTGGCACATGATCAGATCTGTAAATCTGCTAGTTTGAGGTATATTTTAATACTGATAAGTTATCTATACCAGAGGTACACAAGCTAGACATAGCGCAGGTGTGGAGGTGCATAGGCGAATGACAGCGTAAGTGTAGAGGCACGTAGGCGAACCACAATGCAGGTGCGGAGGTGCACAAGCGAGCCACAGGCGCAGGTGCGGAGATCTGTAGGCTCGACATAGTGGAAGTGTGGATACCAGCAGGTTTCTATTGGTGAAGTTGCAGACTTTTATTGAAATATGTTTTAGCTTTTTTTGCCTATTACTGTTGTGTTTAGGGTTCTAAATTGATATCCGGTTGTTGTGTGGTGAGAAATTATTGATTCAGTTTGTGTACAAGGAAGTTGGTTGATTACAGATCTATTTGATGTTTGATTGATATTCATGGATCCAGTCTGAAAATTTATGAAACATGGTCCCTGAAAGAAAATAGAAGTTTGAAGCCTTCAGTAGGTCAGCACCTGCGTACTAGTACCTCAGCTAGTACAAGAGCTAAGCAGGTTGTATCTCCCTCCAGGAGAGTCTGGAGAATGAGAGAAGCTTGTAGCCTTCTGCAGGTTGAATCCTGCGTGCTGGTATAAGACTACTCCAGTACAAAATCATTGTAAAAAGAAGTTTCTAATTGAAAGAAGATAGAGACATATTACAGTAGGTGGTTTTCACCCACATTGGGTTTCCACCTTATATCTTGTGTTCTTTGGTGTGACTGTCTGCTCCCTTTTTTTCTTGTTTACTGTTATATGGTTCTGACACACAAATTAATGATCAACATCTGAAGAATAAATTAAATTATAAGTCTGGAAGGTATACGAAAGATTCATTAGTTAGATCTGCAAATGTTTGTATAAAGTGAAAAAGCATTTGATAATACTGATTCACCCCCCCTCTCAGTATTATTTCCAACACTATCTTGCGTGAAGGCGGCCTTGCGGCTTTGTGAGAGCCCCGCTTTGTTCCACCTGTTTTCTTCTCTGTCTACTAAGTGGCATCACACTCTACCTGAGCCTTGTCAGCGACCTCCTATTTTCTCTTTTCGGCCATTTGTGTCATCTTGAGTTTGACCTCCTCCTTCTTGTGTTGGGTGGTGAACTTGCTCCCTCCCACCACCAAGTCTACTATAGTACTCCATTCTGCTAGCCAACGATCAAGTAGCACATAAATCTTGTCATCCATTGCTAGGTAAGGCAAGTCATACCATGTTTGTGTAGGGTCCTTCCATGCCCTGATGGACACATGGTGAAAATCCTCTTTAAACTCTGCATAGCCCTACAAGTTAGCAAACACTGTAGACGAAAACTATGGTTTGCGATTGATGGCCATGGAGATTTTCATCTCCATCAAGATCCATAATATCTTGCTATCCTTGATGCACTCTGCATCCTTGGTCGCCCACAGCGAAGCATATTTCGCTACTTCTGATAGGCCTGGCGCGACAAAAGGGAATTAGTTGTCCTGTGGAAACTCCCATGATACCAGCACAATAGACAAAAAGAGCCACACATAGTGGAACATCTTGCTGAGCTCAATTGCCTCACGATAGTTTGCAAGGAACTCACCACGGAGATAGTCTGCCCAATTGAACTAGACTCCTTTAGTGCACTGGGCTGCTAGCATGACGACAGGCACCGACACCTCATCAACACAACACTTCCTCATCATATTTCCTACTAAAATCTATGTAGCCACCTTTACAGTAGGGTCACAGATGATGGATATGGCATATCCACGCAGCTTCTTCACCGGCTTAAACTTTTCTTTCATGGCCTCCACGAGGGCCTACTTGCAACCTTTTCCACCAAATATCATGGCCGGATTTTCTCCTATGTATGGCAACCACGTGATCCTATGGATCAATCTATCAGTGATGGGTATTGGCTCCTCCAGCCATAAACACCCATCATGCACCAAGCATAGCAGCTGCTTGATGACCAAGGATGTAATTGGGGTGCAGTTGTAGTGTGACACCCATAGCAGGTTGAGCAGATCTACGTTGTCCACTCCTCTAAGCCACCTCCACGGCTCCGATGTGATCATCTCAGTGGTTTTATTGATAATGCGGTGCATCAGTTGCTTGGTTTCCAGGTGTAGGAACTTCTCATGGTCAGCCAAGTCCAATTCTTCAAGTTTTAACAGAGGAACCTGCAGCAAGCACAGTCCTCCAAAAACAATCTCATCCGGCAGTAGAGGTGTTTGCAAGGGAACCTTTCTCTCATCGATATCTTTTGGCACCTTAGTTTTGCCCTTGCATGGAGGGATGTACTCAAGCGACTGAGTGATAGGGTCAACACCCTGGACTTCAAATTCCTACACATCTATTTCCACATCCTCATCATCCATCAGGCTGTCTTCAATTTCTTCCTCCTCCAGCTCTAGATTGATGCCTTTGCCCTTTTCCTATGCGGTGGGATTTTCCTTTGATGGGTTTCTTCTTGGTGATGCACATACCGGTATTGCAAGTTGCTTTCCCTTGTTATCCTTCATGCTTTCCTTGGTTGGGGTGGGCTTTGGTCTCGGCATCCTTGGCAATTTGTGGACATCCACTAATACTTCGGCAACCTCTGGAGCAGCTTCTTCGGCCTCCATAAGAATTTCTGACATTGACTCCTCTGCTTCGGTATCTATAGCTTCTGTGGGCACCGATATGATGTTCTACAACAACTCCTATGTCACCTTCGGCAATGTCTCAAATACTAAACTGGCTATCAGAGCTTCGAAGTCCTCGCTATTCATGTGTGCCTGAGAGCTCAACAACTCAATTATCAAAATTCCAAGTGTTTTTCACTGGACAACCTCATGTAATATATAGGGAATTTTGAATTCAAATCTGACCGTTCCCCCCACATCTGGTTCATTAATGCCGGATTGATGGCATATTTTCAAGGATTTTCTCCTTAAATTTTGTCTTAAATGTCGGCCACCCACTCCTTTTGGCCACATTTCTACTGTCAAATCATGAACAGTGACTTTAACAGTCACTTTTTGGTCAACCTGGGTGATATCTCCTAGGGTATCGCATCTCCCTTCGTGTTGCCGTAAACCCTATGACACTTCCTTACTTCGCATAATCCTCCACTCGCACAGCTCCCCAACCTGGACTTTGTAGTTTATAGTTCCGCACCTCCTTTTAGTTGCTTGGAGCACTAAGACTGTGCTACCTTCACATAGTCACATGGCTGGACCACTGGTGTATGGATTTAATTGACTGTCATTCACCTTTCCTGGGAAGGGATCTCCATTCAATTTAATCAACTGAACGGCTCCTCTGTCGGTAATCTCCTTAATGACATAGGGCCCTAACTAGTGCATTCTAAATTTCCCTCGAAATTTATCAAGCTTGTTGTCATATAACAAAGCCAAGTCATTTACCTTAAAGGTATGGAGCTTAATGTACCAATCATGCCATGATTTTTCGCACTGATTTTGGACATGTTGGTGAAATCCAACTAGAAATATTTCTTCCTCAAGGTCAACCAGTTGTGCGAGCCTCTCCTCCAAGGCTCCATGATCCGTCATACCTATGAGTGCCGCTAAGAATAGACTAGGCACAATGTATTCCACGGGTATGACCACTTTAACACCATATACAAGCCTAAAGGGTGTTTGTTCAGTCAACTTCTTGCATCTCGTCTGATAGGCCCATAGTACTACGGGTATGCGCAGGTCCCAATCACTTCACCAAGCAGTGCAAACCTTGGTTAGCATGATTTCTAGCACTTTATTGAATGCTTTCCATTGTCCCGTTAGGCGTGCTCTTCTGGTGATATACCTGAAATTCCTCTGTTAGTGCATTGATTGTCTCATTCAGAAAGTGTGTACTACGATCACTCATCAAAATCTTTGGACACCCAAATTGTGTCAGTACATACTCAAAGAGGAACTTTGCAGCAGTCATGCATGTACAATCCTTTATAGGTTGTGCCTCCACCCATAGATTAAAATACTCCATCGCGGTGATAATGTACCTTGCTCCCATCTTCTTTCCTTGGGGTTGAATGGGTCCCACAAAATCTATCACCCATTTTGGACAGGGTTGTAACGTCATCTGTGGATTCAAAGGTAGCTCATCCCTTCATAATGGCCTACTAGTCCTTTGATACACATCACATGCTTTGCAGTAAGCTTTTGAATCCTAATGGAGATTTGGCCACCACAACCGTGCACGTAGAATATTTTTTGCAGTCTCTCTCCCTTCATAATGTCCTCCCACAGTGCCCCCATGAGCGTCCACACAGATACTTCTCCTTTCAAACTCCGATACATATCTTCGCAATATTTCATTGGACCCCATTTTGTATAGATGCCCAACAATCACAGAAAAATCTATCGCGCGCACCACTAACTCCTTCTTCTGTTGGACGGTGTATCCCTCTCGAGCAGTTCCTGTCATTAGGAAGTGTATGATATCTTCAAAATGGCCATCTCCAATGCACACTACAAATAGGTGTGCATCAGGTAATCCATCCTCCTAATTATTGGTCTCTTCCCCTGTTTCGATGCACGACAGATGGTCTGGTCCCGCGTTAAGTCATCTAGGTTTCACAATGACTTCAAAATCATACTCCTAGAACAATAACAACCACCTACAAATTCTTGCCCCCAACACATGCTTATCACCGAGGTATTTCAACGTGGAATGATCTGTATACATCTTAAAATGGCCACCCAGCAAATAGTGTCTAAACTTCCAGAGTGTGTATACCATGGCTAACCCTTCGCGCTTGGTGGTAGAATAGTTCTTCTCCGCCTTGGATAACCTTCTACCTGTGAATGCTATAGGATGGTCCAAGTCTCCTCTGCCAACCTGTGTTAGTATTTCTCCCAGTTTTATACAAGATGCATCGACATGTACATGAAACTCCTTCTTGCAATCCAGGAAGACTAAAATTAGTGCAGTGACCATATTTTCTTTCAATACATCCAAGCTTTTCTTATAGTCTTCGTTCCAGCAGAATGTGACATCCTTTTTCAACAAATTATCCATAGGCACGGTGATCTAGGCGTAGCATCTGATAAACTTTCTGTAATATCCAGTATGTCCTAGGGTAGTGCATAGCTGTTTCACTCCTCAGTGCTTCTAAGTTAAGAATCACCGCGATCTTCGTAGGATCTACCATCAGTCCCTGTCTACAAACCACATGACCCAGCAAGGTCCCAAAAGGAACACAAAATAGGCATTTCTTTAGATTGACCGTGATATGGTATCCTCGATAGGTATCCAACATCAGGTGCAATATTTTCACATGGAATTTCACTAGCCCAAACATAGTCCAGTCATCAAAGTACACTTCCAGGAACTTATGAATAAATTCCTTAAGCATAGCAATAGCTACACGTGAGAAAATCACAAGCACATTCTTCAATCCGAAAGGCATTACAGTGTACTGAAAAACAACCCCACTCAGTCATGAAGGTCGTCTTGCTCCTATCCTTCGGTGAGATTTTGATCTAATGGTATCCATAGAACCCGTCAGTGAAGGAATATGCTTCTTTGCCACCTACATTGTCCAACATTTCACCAGTGAACGGAGTCAGGAAAGGATAATGTAAAAAAGTGTCACTTAACTTCCTGAGATTTATGCATATCCTTATTTCATCCTTCTACTTCTTTTCCTATACCACCATTGGGCTTACCCAATCAAATTCTTCTATGGGCTCAATGATGCCTGCTGCAAGCATCTTGTCTAGCTCTAAGCGGACCTTCTCCTTATACTTTGGATTGAGATGGTAAGGTCTTCGCTTAACCGACTTCTTTTCGGGTTTCAACGTGATCTTCATAACACCCGGGTCTCTGATTATCCCTTTTAGATTAGTAAACTTGGTAGGGAATAAATCTTGGTATCCGTGGAGCAATTCAACGACTTTATCCACCATCGCATCATCCCAGTAATCTCCAATATTCACGAATTTGGGCTTTTCCTACATAACAATATTTACCTGTTTCATTTTTAGTGGCACAATTATATCAGGATTTTCAATCTGCGGTCCTTCAACCTCGCGACGACGTTCTGTTTCAAGAATGTTAATATTTTGTGGATCCTCATCTTCTTCTTCAATGGTCATGTTATTGCATTCCAGTGCGTGACTTAGCTGAGTAGTCCAATTGGGTTGAATCAGGTCCAAAGGATCCTGCGGTATCCTAAAGATTGCTTCTTTCACTTCTTGTAGTATCTCATCAATATAGTCAAAGCCATCTTCAAATCTGAAAGTAATTATGAATCCCTTGTGCAGAATATCACATTCACCTGTACCATGGTAAAGCTCCATTTATAAGTACCAATTCACTGGGATGACATCCAGGGTGTGACAGAACAAGTGTGCCCATTTAGGTTGGGGCCTCGCTCCATAAGCCTCGACCCATTTGGCAAGGTGCATGCACAGATCATCTTTCCCATCATACTTGTCTATCATTCATACCTTCGGCTTTCCAAAGTGTGTTCTCATCATCCTCCAACATTCACGCCAATCATCAAACCTACCCTTGTGTGTACCCCAACATTTTTCAGGCGTAGCACGCAGTGCCCAGTCCAAAGCCTGGAAGTGCTACTTTTCTGGTACCTCCCTCTGAAATGCATCCAAAAATACATTCACATCATTCAGGCCATCGTAAGTGGGTAGATTTCTTACCTCTAACGACACACAGTGTAGCGACCGGGTCATCATGTTACAACTTAGCGTGGTTACTTCATGTAACCAATTTTGCCAGCACTCTAATTCTTCATCATAGTCTGAGGTGCAGGAACTGTCGTGATCCCATGTAATTCATCCATCCACTATTGGATTCACCCAATCTTGGTCTCGCATTGTTATCTTATGTATACAATCCAAATTTCCATCGCTCTTATAATCACAGACTAGTTCAATATAGGGTGATCCTTTAGTAGGATCGAGGGGTACTATTACATGGAGCGATTTCTTCTAAAATATCATCTTTTTCTTCTTTAGGTTGATGACCCCATTCATATCAGTAGCCTAGTCAATGCCAAGGAGCACAAGGTAGGGGTTGCTGTTATCCATAATTCCTATTACTTCAAAGTTAGCCAACACACTTGTGCCTCCAATATCTATAGTCACCTCTTGTAGCCTCCCCATGGGATGATCTTCTACTGATTTTCCATCCTTAACTGAATCAGAGACCAATGTAGCATGGGCCTTCCCATCTGTTCCCAAGTATGTTTCGATAGGATGTTCACATCTGACTACAGATCCAAAATAATGTGATCCATTTCATATTCTCCTATCTGCATAGTCAGCGTCATCTCTTGTCTTGTCCTTGTTTTGTGCTTACCAATATTTTGTACCACACGTGGTTCACCCGGAGTGTTTCTGGAAAATCTATTTATCAGATCCTATAATCCCTTCATGACCTTGCTATCACGTAACAGCTTCATGAAGGTCTCTAGAAAGGTTGTAAGCATAGAAGGGTCCATCTCCTAATCAGGCTTATCCTTGCTCCCTGAGGTGGAAGCCTCAGTGAAGCTCTTCTTTGCTTCCATGAATGTTTCGCAAGCCCACTCCAAATCAAATACAACCTCCTTCGTCGGATTTTTACAAACCCATGAGCTATCTTCAGACTATTTCCCTTTATCATCCCTTGTTGCAATTCCACTTCGGAGAACTATATTCACATTAGTATCCTCTTTGCGAGGCTCAAACCTCATCATCTACAGGTTCTAAGTCAGCTGAGGTGGTGGTGCCCCTTTGTCATGTATCCTCGCTATCAGAGTAGGATAGTCCTCTATTTAATGATCAAACAGAGTGCAAAATTTGCATGACAGAGCATTGGGTTAGTGGAATCATGGGCGTAGTGTCTTGGTCCTCTGAAATTGTAGTAGATTATCTTTCCTTGACCTCTGCCAGGTACTCCTCTGCCTCGGCCTCACCCGTGCCCCTGAAATCCTATTCATGCCATCCCTATGCTATGGTCAGGGGGTTGTGTTTCTGCCTGAACCCTATAGGCAAGTGTTCTATCCATCATCAATTCATAGCTTTTGCAGTTGCACTCATCATGCCCTATTGACCTACAAAAGTTACAGAATAGTTGTTGTGGTGTTTGTACAAACTTATGCAACAAATGATAGTTATTCGTCGTATGTTTTCCTACTACTTGACATATATTGCACCAAAATGCAGGCCTCGCACTTGGTCCTGCTTCAGCTTCTAGCCTCAAAGGCATTGGTCCCCCTCCTGCAATGTAGTTCGCAAAGATCGAGCAATGGTCTTTATCATGGCCCAAACCCTTGCATTTTAGGCACCATACCTCTTCGCGCACCTCTAGTCGAACTGTATTGTCTTGCTTCAAACTTTGAATTTCAAGACAAAGATTTTGCAATTGCCCATGGATCTGCTGAACCCCGAGATTCAGATCCTACATCGTTGTTTCATGTAGTCTCATTTCAATCTCTAAGGCCTCTTCGTGAGTTGTTATATTCTATTGTGACATCGCAACCCTTATGTGTGGCAAGAGCGAAGCCACAAACCACTTGCGGTATTGTCCATCTATTAATTTCATGTTAGCTTCGTTGATTTTACACTTCAACCTCTAATATAGTTCCCAAGGTGTCTCACATGGTTTCATCATGATTTCATTGAACCCCACTATCGACGGCACCTCAGATTTAGGCCTACTGAATTCTTTATTCAACGTGGTCTAGATGTTTGCCACTCCAACGTTTGGGTTATCATTAGAGTATTTAATGTACTAGGTTAGCGCGTGATCCTGAAAAGCACTATCTAGTGTTTCCTTCTTCAAGTGATCATTCGTGATGCCCTGAGATTCCCATACAACTTTCACAACGAACTAGAACTGGTCCAGGTCCTCATTTCCCAAGCCTTTGAACAAAGGCAAATTCACTGAATTTTGCATACTAAACCGCGATGGAAGTGGAGGTGGTATGGGTGAAGTCGTAGGTGATGGTGGTGAAGTTGGAGGTGGTGTGGGTGGAGGTGGAAGTCGTGGGAATCCTTGTCTTATTAACTGAATAACACTTCGTGGAGAAGCCTGTGCTACTCCCTCTTCGTCACCTTGTGGAGATGAGATCAATTGACTATATTTAGGACCATTTCTTCCTTCGCTCCTGTATGTTTTTCTACTTCACATAGCTCCAAACATAAAGGTAGCTACACAAACCCATTTTTCGCACAATAACATCTTAATCTAGGTATTCAAATACTTCAAGTACTTACCTTGCAAACCTTTGAAAAGGCACCACTCTGCCTCGTTGTAGATAACTGAGGTATCGACCGTGAATTCAGTCACAAACCCTCCTATGGCACGATTGAACCAATAATTGACAATGGGGGCAATCTTATCCTCAAAGGCTTCCAATATTGGTACTAAATCTGAGGTCCAAATAATACAACCGTCAAGTCTCCACCTGCTTTAGCTATCCAATAGCTTTACGATCCACTCGTATAGTTCAATCGGAAATGAATAGAAAAAGATCTCATGGATTTCTGTATATAGGTACCTATCCATCCATTGTTCCTTTATCAGTGGTAGGTTTTTTTTCTCCTGTGGTGCGAATTCGTGGATCTTCCTATCCAACTAGTCTCTGATCTCTTTCTTAGTTGAATTCTAGTGATACAACATCACACGTCTCTTATGCAAATTCTGGTCCCGGCAACGGAACCATTTGTTGGCTTGATGGGGCCTGACCTAGGTTCAATGTTAGTTAGTCAAACAAATCCCCACATTATTATCCCTTTCGGCATCATCCCATAGAGCGCGGATCGAAGTATCATTTGAAGCAGTATGGGGGGATGTTGGAACCAAGTTTCCGCATCCTAAGATGGTTGTGATGTCGATTTATTCTTTTTGTTCCTACTTTCACAAAGGTCGTTGAGTTCTAGGGCTCTATCTATATAATCGTTTACTCCACCATTTGGTACCTCCACGAAGGGGTACGGTTGGAATTTGTGCATCACTAATGCATGGTTTAGGTACTTTCATGCTACTACGCCAATGTATTATGTGGATTCCCAAATTACCTTAAGTGTCTTACTTATCTTATTAAACAATAATAGTTAACGCCACGTAAACAGATATCCTTACTTTTGTTCAATTAACCAACGTAATTACATATATTCCTGCATCACATAAGCATTGTAAATGAAATTCATACATAATATGACAAGATGCATTAACAAGAAAAAAATACATAGAATTTTCAAAAGACTTCTCTTTATTGATATCTTCAGATGATTACAGATTATATCCTCTCTGTGCACATAGTTGGAGGGGTTTGCGCACTTAGCTGTGGATTTCCACCCTAGGCCTCTACACACTCAACTACAGAGCCTCTACCTATGGTACGACCTAAAACTTAGACTTCTACAGAGTTCCTCCTTATCGCTCAAGACTTCTTACTTCTCCAAAACTTACTACTACATAGAACCTACTTACTTATCTCTTTTTATACAATCCATGGTCCACGAACCATGGGTAGATCTTTACAGCTGACTTTACACGTTACAAAATAAGGGTGGACAACCCTTTATGAATCATGACACCTTCAGACTCCATGACCACAAAATGCAGAGGCTTTACAAATTTATTACAAAACTTGACCCAAAACATGGGCTTTTAGCCCCAAAACTTTCCTTGGGGGATCTCATTCCCAACATGAGGTGTCGGATGCTTTGGCTACGTTGGGAACAATTTTTATCAATGTTGTGCATGTTTTGCATGAATAAGTAAGTTATCTTAACCTTGAACTTATGTAATTATGTTTGGATCATGATTATGTTGATGTCTATATGGATATATATGTATATATGTATGTCTTTAACTGGCCAGATCATTATTATTTTATGTTGATGTTTATATGTATGTATGTGTATATGCATATTGTTGTCTGACATGATCATGATTTTTCATGCTAATGTTTATGTATATGTATGTATGTATCCATGTATCTATGTCACTATCCAATGGGGTCATCAGAGAGCATTCTTGTGAAGGAATGATTGCTTATGTAGGAGAATGGCATGAAGAGGTCCCTGGTTCATAAGGAAACAAGTCGGGAGAATAGTCATGAAAAATATATGAGGTCTATATCATGTGGTGATGAGTTTATATTATGTGATTATATTATGTCTATGTTATGGATATGTTATATTGAGGGATAGAACAACGAAATGAAAGCAGTGTGGTTTGCGATAGTATGGGACAAGCATGGATAATACATTGGAAGAAAGGTTGCTTGGAAGAGACAGTGTGGTTATGGATGTGTGGTACTATTGTTGTGCACATGATGTTATGTGCATGTAGATGTTGGATATGTGGTTCTATGTACATATTGTACTATTTGCATGATGTAGATGCAGTGTTGTGTGCATATGGTGCTCTATGCATGTTGGATATGCGGTGTTGTGTACAGATGATGCTATGTACATGTTGGATATGCAATTATATGTACATGTGGTGTTGCATTGTACATGTGGTGCTATGTACATATAATGTTGTTTGCATGATCATACAAGTGGTTTTGTGTACATGTTGTACAAGTGGTGCCGTGTGTAGGTGGTGTTGTGTACATGTCATGCATGTAGCACTCTGTACATGTGGTTTCGCATACATGTCTTATGTGTGGTACTATGTACATGGGTATTGTGTACACATTATATAGTGGTGCAGTGTACATATGGCATTATGTACATATTGTGCAAGTCATGCCATGTATATGTGATGTTGTGCACATGTTGTGCATGTGGTTCTTTATACATATGGTACTGATGTACATGTGGTATTATGTGCATTTCAGACATGTTGTGTTGAAGGTACATAGTACTGGGTGCATGTATTACATGGTGTTTTATGTGTGTGAAGCACATTATGTGCATGTGCACATCGTTGAGGATAAGGCACTGGGTGTTTGTCTGGTGTGGAAACTGATCTAGAGTGAATACAAAATAAAGACAAAGGTAGAAGCTAATGATTGATGAAAGGATAAGTATCAGCATTTTAATTCAATTTTATTTATCCATGTGGTTTATGATTATGGTATATGATGATTACATGAGACCTATGATTCTAATTTATGATGGTTACATGTGATTTATGATGTTGATATATGATGGTTGTGTTTTGAGCTAACCAGATGTCATATGTTTATACATGATGCTTTGATCAAACAATTAGTTTGACTTGTTGTGACAGGAAGAAAACAGAATTGCAAGTGTACCTTATTGATGAACTACCAATGAGGTATGATTTGAAGTTATTTCAATTTATTTTGAATCTAATGGAAGTTATGTGCTTGAAACAGGAATGCATGAACATGCCTGGTTGAGTGCCCGAAACCGACTACAAGAATTTGCAATAGAAAAAGGAATTGGTAAATGTAGCAGTATGTTGGTAGAGCACTTCAAGAGCAGGGCCATTATGGGGCAATGGTACCCAATAGTGGCCATTGATTTCCATGAGCATGCTATGACTGGTATGATGAATTTGAGGAAGGTATATACCTTTTTTTTGTATCCTCTGATGCAAGGAAACCTTGCTAAGGGATGGATTTCCTAGGATAGGGGATGCCAAGGAACTTGGAAAGTGAGGAACTGCACGGAAGGGGTGACCCGATTTCCAAAGGGACTATGTAGCAGAGAAGGGAAGGTCACAGATATATTTTTTTTGGTCAAGAGAATTTCCAGATGGAATTAGATGCACATTGAGAGTGCACCCTGTAACTATGACTTAGTAATGGTTTGTTGAGGGAACAAGTGGTGTAGGATTGTAGCGCTAGATATTGGATGCAACTTTGAATGTGAAAGTGGATTATGGACTTCTTGGGAAGGAGGTGGATCTTGGTACTAATTTTGAGGGTGGAGGTGTGATCCTCTAGATTCCCTTGTTGATTAATATGGGAATCATATCCTTTTATTTGTTGGTTTAACAAATGTGCATATGTGGTTATTGTAAATACAATAACGGGTTATCTTATAAACCTCTAGTGTGAAGTATGTTGTCATGTTGTCATGATGTTTTTCTATTGAGCATGTCTTTCATTGTAACTACTACAACAAGCTAAGTTATAAAGTTCGATGGAAGTATGATTTCTTTCCAGTGGTCTTGCTGAGGTCTTAGTGTGGTTTAATAGCCCTGGTGAAAAGCTGATGTACTAAAAGCTAATGAAGGAAAAATAAGAGCACGAGTAAGGGACACATATTTCAAGATGAATGTTGGGAAAATATATCCTAATGGGCGTCACTAGATGTTTGTTTTTGCTAAGGAAAATTGGAAAAGGCTAAGGCAAAGGCATTCAAAACAAAAAAGACATTTTTGGCACATTTATTTATGAAAATAAAGGAAATGAGGAGAAAAGGAAGGTGAAAGGTCATAGGTTTCATGTGAGGAGGAAAATGAAGAAAAATAATGGAAAATAAAGAAAATAGAGGCCTCATTAATAAAAAAGCTTTTGAGGATCATTTGGCAAGCTCTTGGCTCAGGCTTGGTTAGTGTAACCTTTTGTCAGTTCAATTTTGGAGCTCTCTCATTATTCTCTCTCTCTCTCACACACTCTTGGTCACTTAGAGTTTTTTTGGAGCACTTTAGCTTTGGATCAAGGAAGGAAAAGCAGGCAAAAGAAAAGGAAGGAAAGCAAGGATCAAGTAAGGAAAAGAAGGACCTACCAGATTCAATAGGAATACTTGCAGGTAACCTTTTCCATGTTTGATTTACTAGATGGTTTGGACATGCATGGATTTTCATGTTGGTGTATGGTTCTTTTGTTCTTGGTGGCATGGGTTTTTAGGGTTACGATAGTGGTTTTCAGCCTAGCCTTGCCTTTTCTTGAATGGCATAGTGTTGGGATGTTTATTTTAGCTTTTGAGCTTTGACTTGTCAGATGAATTTTAGAATTTGGGGTGGAGGTGGTCTCAAGTTTCATTCCCAAAGGCCTAGGAATCCCTTGACCAATTTTGGTGGGATACATGATAAAGCCTGAGGGAGGATTCTCAATTTAGGGCATAGTGGTTTGGTTTTGGATTGCATTAAATCATGAGAGGCTAGTCTCATTTTAGGGCCTAGTGATCCAATATTGGATCATGGTAAAGCTTGAGAGACAAGGAGATGGAAAATGTCTCAAGGATTGTGATGGGTTCTAGATGGAATTCCAAGTTTGGTTCGATTGTGATCGGAGCACCGGGTTTGGTGTGATCATGGTTTGATGAGGGTGGAGGTCGTTTACCCTCTGGATTCCCTTGGTTGTTCTTGGATTGGTTGCTCTATGAGATCCCACATTCATTCTTGGAATATGTCATAGGGGTGACTCATTGAAAGAAATATTTGGATCAGTGATGTCTGCGGTCAGATGGTATGTGGAAGTCCCGAACTTGGTCATATTTTCCTATGATTAATAAAAGAAAATTTCTCTTACTTTTTCACTTCTTTAAATGTGTGTTTGATGGATTTCATATATTTTATATTTACATGGTTTAATGTTGGTTCTAAGCATGGTTATATGACTGGTTCATGTCATTCTTATTTCATGTATTTACTTGTAATTAATAAATGGATGGATGCAAGACCTAATTGATGTTATAACAGTTCAATGGAGAATGTGGTGATCCTTCTTATTGTGTTTCATAAGTTCTTTCAATCATTCATGCTCAGTCTTGTATCCTAGACCTGGAGGTTGCATTGATGCCAAGTGTTTGACATAACTTTAGTCCTGGTTGGGGATGTTGAGGCTAATTTTTGATATTTTTTATATTATCATCATGTCTTTGATGGATTCTAGAGGTTGTAACAAGTTATGGGTAGAGGTTAGGATTCTGGGCTATACAAGCGGCTTAAATCCCAGGGACACTGGCACAACTCTTCTAAAACGAGTCCAAGGACACTGGCATATAGGCGTGTGAGAGTGACTTTGGGTTATGGATGTTTTCATTCCTATAGCATGAGAGCAATCAAGGGTTAAAAGGCTTAAAACAACAGTGGGACTCAGGGATATGAATTTCTTAGTGGTTGACATGTCTCCTAAGGGTGTTGTTGTTTATGTGGATGGGTTTGTTTGATATTTTCTATCGATTCCATTCACTTAAGGTCACCAATGAGGTTGAAACCATTATAGTGACCTCTCTCATCACATGTTTACCTTGGCTGGTCATTTTCTTGGGTGGACTCGGGAGGAGGGGGTGTTACATAGTTGTGTACTCTTCATCCATCATAGATCCCATGTTCAGCGCATAGAAATCCTTGGCCTTACCATCAAAGTGTCTCTCTAAAAAGTACTTATTTTTAAAGAGTATTTTAAACTCATACCAACACAAATCCTCTATCTTGATACCTCTGATACACTTCACATATTCCCACCAAATTTCTGCATTCCCTTTGGGACTAAAAATATCCATCCCGAACTTCATTTTATCTCTATAGTCATGCATCTCAAATAATTTATTCATTCATAGTAACCATGTCTCTCCATCTTCCATATTCTTCAAATATACATCCAATGTATGTGTCTTGGATTTCTTGAACTCATCTCAAAAGTATCCCTTCTCACTCCTCCTATAAGGATGATAGTGATGATGATCATGATACTTGTCTGAACCAGAGCTAGAATGGAACCTGTAAACATTATCTATCATGTTAGGTGTATTCAATAACCTACCATCTCTAATTTTTTCACCCACGTTTGACATGTTCCCTCCATGAGACCTACTACCGTATGTCCCATTAGTCATGTCCTCCTCTCCATAAATGATATGTGGTTGTCGTTGTCTTTGCAGATATAACAAACTCTAAAGGATAATTGCATTGACCTCTGCTTGCTTTTCCTATGCCTGGAAAATCTTTCCTGTGCTTGAATGATCTTGTCATTATCCACATTGTAACTTATAATTTCTACCTTTAGACTTCTTAAGGTATATGTTATGTTAGGAGAGTACTCATCTCTTGGTTTCTCATTTTATCTGTAAGGAAAGTCACATTAACTGTAATATACCATTCTACTAGTCATCTTTGATCGTCTTCTTCCTACAAACATACGATTTCATCTAACCAAATAAAAACATAATCAACGTACCTCAGTGAAGTTCAAGGGAGGCTATCTCGTTTTCAAAATCAATCTATATTAGCATGATACATCTATATACATAATCATATCAATATATCAACATCATGCATGATAACACTAACTATATACAATGACCTCATTAGTGACAACCATAACCATGACAATGCATGCATAACAACCACATAGACATTGACATGCATGTATGAAAATCACGTTTACCCTAAGTTTCATTGCTGCAACCTCTCTTTTATACAACCTTGTAACACATCTGACCACATTTACAAAATTTCATTGGCCTTCCATGGTAAACATGAGATGAAGAGTTACAATTACATGACCCATCATCCTAGCTCTAGTTAAGGAAGTGGGGTCTACAACTAAGACTTAGTGACAACAAACTAACATCCTACAGGGACTACAGATCACTCGGGAGCTGAAGAAACACCCCTGTTGGTAAATGCCTAAGTTGGAACTTTGTTTCAGTCACCCAGACTCTCAACCACACCCTTGAAACTGCTTCCATGTAGTTGAAGGCCTATAACCACACCCACAAGCCTTGATCCATGTGGTTGTGACCTAAATTTCTTAGTTCAGTGTCTGCAGTCCCGAGATCTAAGCCACAATTCTAGGCCAACCTCCAAACCACTACCAAAAAATTCTTTAAAATTTCCAAAATGATAAATGACTCAATGAAAATACTACTCATACAAAACTTGGACAAGAAATTGACCTAACAAGGACTAACCATGTCATTCATTTCTTCAAAAATATGGTGAACATGTAAACTACAGGTCATGAATGCATATTTGATCATAGGAGTCTAAAACATATCTTAGAATCACCAAGAAGGTCTAATTCCCTTTCATAATAGTTGAAATAACACTCATTAGCCCATGTATTCATTAACCAACAAATAATTATCAAATATTGTACCAAACCATAGCTAAAACACATTACATATCCATGTTTATAACCAACAAATACCCAAATTATTAACCATGACATAATAACAATCAAATCATCATATTATCAAGTATAAGTCCTCATAGAATACAATATGAAAATATCTCTTATTAACATATGCAAAAGCCAACCAAGTCAGGGACTTCCATGTATGACCCAACCATAGATTGGGTTGAACCAAATATTTATTTCAGCCAAATAACTTTATGCCATATTCCAAGCATGAATGTGGAATATTAAGACATAAACTACCAGGGATTCTCAAAGATTAAACCATCTTTGTGCTCAAGCTACCGTGATATCACCAAAACCGGTTAAGAGATAACTAAGCCCAAAACTAGCTTGGGTATGTCAGAGTTTCTTCACCAATACCTTGAGGAATTTTCTTGTCTCTACACACTTGTCAGGGCTTCCCAAAGATTAAACCACCTCCACCCCCAACCCTTAAGAATTTTCCTGAGACCACCTCACCCAGTTCCAAAACCTTCTATCAATCCAAAGCTCAACCAAGAAAAGAATACCATCACACCATGGTTATCCAAAAATGATAAGGAAAGGCTTTAATCATTTTCAAACCAAAAAAACCAATGTCAATGATAGCGAATGAACCAAATGACCAAATTCATGTACCATGCATTCACACATTAGCTATGAAATCACACATGCAACATGTTACCTACAAAATCCTCCTACCAAAGTTTCCTAATCCAACCTTCCTTACTTGTACTTTGCTTTCCTTTTCCTTCCTTTTCCTTCCTTCGCTTACTTTCTTGCTTTCTCCTCTTGGTGTTCTTCTCTCTCTGAAACTAATTCTAAATCCAAACTAACAAAATTTGTGAACTGATCCTCAGAAGCCTTGTTATCATTGAGGCCTCTATTTTCTTTATTTTCTTCTATTTTTCCTTCAATCCTCCTCTCATGCAAATATGTGACCCTTCATATCCCTTTTTTCTTATTTTCCTTTATTTTCATGAATAAAATCTCAATTAATGCTTATTTTCATTTTTCAATTCTTTTTCCAATTTCCTTAGCCATAATAAACCGAAAGTGACACCCATTAGGATGTTTTTCCAACCTCCAACTTGGAATGCATGTCCCATGACCTTGGTCTTATTTTGCCTTTATTAACATTATTACTTGAACTTTTAACTTAGGGTTGTTACAAACATCCCTTGAATAGGTCATGTTCTTAACCTGATCATATTCAAGATTAAAGTTGTGAATGTTAATATCATCTTGAATAGGCAATGGATCGATCTTCACCTATTAACCATGCTCAAAATTCATCAACCAAGGGGATATCCCCGATATGAATTCCCAATTAGACCTCACACCATTTTGTGTAGGAGTGTCATCTAGTCTAAAGGCTCAGTTGCCAAATCCTCAAAGATCTACCTTGGCTCTAGCTATCATCACAAGAGAGTAATGCAATGGTATCTTCGAACAACAAGGTAAGTGTTTCTGGTGAGTGTACAATGCAATTATGTCAAGGTTATCTTACTCAAAAAAGGGGGAGAGAAGTGAGCCTCTAAGTGATAGGTAATAGTACCACCTAGGAAAAGACACACACAAACCAGGAAGGTTTGTCTGGCATCTAGCAAAATAGTCTACAGTGGATGCGGCAGTTGTTAAAACCAAACTATAGGGAAAGTTTTATCCACCATCCAACGGAATAGTCCACAATGGAAGTGATGTTCATTATAACCAATAATCGAGGAAGGTCTATCTAGTATCCTACAGAGCATTCCACAAGGATGAGACATCAGTGATAACCAATACAACACAATCCCAACAAGGTAAGCACCAAAACAACTGAAATAGTTCAACTATCTTACTACATGTGAAAAATCACAAATTACAAATTCTCAAAGAATAGTCTTACAAAAATCCATAATTCATGAATGGAAATGTGTTGGGTTGGGCAGACTTCTATATTTAGAAAAAATTCCAAGACACATATTTACATCATACATCACTAGCCCCAGTACTTAGACATTGGAGCCACTCCTGGCTCCTCAAAGAACTAACTGAAACTCTGTATGCTTTGCGGGAGGATACAAGATGAAAATTCCTTTGCTCACACAATGAGGGGGTATATATAAACAAGGGTTGATGCTTGAAACTTGTGACTCATTGACTATCCTCATGACTTTTCAACTCCTGACTATGTTTCAACTAACATGACTCTTCATATTCATGTGTGTCCATTGGACTTCCACTTTACATTACATTCATTTTACAATAGACATGGCCCATAATAGTTATGTGGCCTTTGACAACTAATGACACAACTTGACATGACACTTCTAACATGGACTAGCTTACTGAGGTCACAATGTCAAGTCATTGTTTCTACTAAGTGATGGATGTGTTCTTTGATACACTTTTTTTCTCCTCTGCGTAGCTTGATGAAGTAAGGTGTTCAATGATCTTTGGTCTTAAGAGGTGGTTGCATGCATGTGTTCCCTTTGCTTGTACTTGATAAGATTCATTTTCCATCCAGCTATAAGTGAGTCTTCTAGCATGTTAGTTCCTTATTCTCCTTATTCATCGTCTCACCATGATCTAACCATGTACATATTCTGGCAATTCACTCATGACGGGAAGACATCAAATCCAAAATCTCCCTAGTTTAAGATGATGTGTTTTTATCCATGGGCTAATATTGGGACAGGTGATAGGATGGGAAAGAGGGCCTAATGGCTATGCATTGCATAGTACCAAGTGACGGGGAGGGATACTAGTCACTAAGATTGTGCAGAGCACAACTTAGGCTTCGTTGAGGAACTCTTGAGCATAGTCTTCACTTTTATGGAAAATTGTGCAAAGGCCACTACGAGACAGGATTGTGCAGTTGAGACCAGAAGTGGTTGCTATAAGATGGGAATCTAGGAGGTAGGTCTAGGAAATTTTAGGAGGAAAGGAAGGATTGGGTAAAAAGGGGCCTAGGAGGACATGTTTGCGTAGTTCTGGAGATCAGTCAATCCTGGATGAGGGAGGAAACTAGGAAGACACTTCTACATAGTTCCATGAAGTCAGATAGGATTGGGCCTCCATGCATTGTGAGGTTCTAGCAGGTAGGGAGGAAGCTTCATGACTGATCTTGCAAAATGTGTAGTTCAGGTCAGGCTAGGAGAAACTATTGCACAATTCTTGGGATGAAAGAAGTTTTCTCAGCTCTAGAATTGCATAGTGCAACTACCTTGGGGGATAGTGATTGCACACTACGTAGTTCTAGGTAAAAGGTTTGCATCACTAAGGGATGAGACTGCACAGTGTGTAGTTCAGTCGAGGTCCAGTGAAAGTGAGTTATCTGTTTGGGAGGATTTTCAGAAAAATGGCTAAGTGTGCGAGAAAGGTGAACTTTTGAGGAACTTAAAACTGTGATCACACACTTAGCATAATTCGACGGTACAACAACACATACCACTAGAACAAGAAGATAAACCATTACCCTCTGAGAGACTATGCTAGGAGAAAAATCATCAAGTGAGACACTTGAGATAGAATTTAGGATGATTGTGATGACACTTATGCAATAATGCTTAAAAATTTTTGTATGAGTGCGAACAGTGTGTAAATGGCTAGGAAAACTTGTATACACAAAGGCCAACCTTCAAGGTCACCCGAAATGTTCACAAACATGACATACCAACCAAACATGCCAAAAGGAGGAAATTATTACAACAAGAAAAAGGAAGCAAGACACTAAGAGGAAACACATGGAATGGCTTTGAGTGCTTGCAACCATGCATGTCATTGAAGACATAATTATATGAAAATGATAAGTGGTCCTTCATGCTACACTAACAGGTGTATTTCAAAATGATGTGCTTTGTTTTCCATACCTGACCTCCAAAGGGTTATGCATCAGATGGAGTCTTCATGTGGTCTTGATCTTCTATCATACCCTGGGTTCCTTGGTCTCCTTATCTTTCCTCCTCATATTCTTGAGAGTCATCTATCTTGTCATCATATTTATTGGCCACTAAGAGAGAAAATTGTGCAGTTTAAGCAGGAAATGGCTGCTATGGGATAAGGTCCTTAGAGGACACATATGCATATTTTCAAAAGGCAAGGTGGAGTAGGCAGCTGATATGCCTGAGGGAAAAAACTATGCAGTTTTTGGGGACAATTGGTTTCAGCTGAGGGAAGGACACTGGAGGAAACCACTATGCAGTTTTGGATACCAAGGGAGGTTAGGATTTCTATGCATTATGCATTTCCAGAAGGCAAGGGAAAAGCTTGAGGGTTGTAGATGTGAAACGTGCAGTTCAGGAAAGCTGGATGAAGCTAGGTTGCTAGGGAAACTCCAGAATTTGGCTAAGTGTGGGATCAGTGGAACCGATCTGAATAGTGATAGAAATTGACTATGATCACACACTTGAACACTTAGTGACACAACATATACCATCCAGAACATATAAAAATATACTTTTCTTAATGCAACAACCTTTGTGGCAGCTTATGACAAGTGTGGCTCCGATGATAGACTTTAGGAGGATGAAGAAGGCACTTATGCAAGAGTGCATGAAATGAGTGGAAAACATGTCTATTTGATGATAACGACCCATTATCACAAATATTTCCCCTTGAAGAAAAATAAACTTCCCTTTGCATGAAAACCAATAATCCCCATGCCCAAAGTTGACACATACTATATAAAGATAAAATCATGAACGACTCTTATTAAGATTGAAGAAGGGAGCTTGAGATCATTAGCTTACCAATAAGTGACTAATGAATGGTTGATCATAGGATACACAATAGGCTCCAAAATTCAAGTATAGGCCAACGTTTTGGAGGGTGTTGTAGACGCTACAACACATGGTGACACACTGGCTGAATTCCAGCTTCTCCGTCTTGATTCGTTTTTAGTGCAAGGCCTTGGTTCTTCAAGGAGTATTCATTCACCATGCATATTACTTTGGCTTCTCCACTTACCCCATGGGCATACATGGTCCCCTTTGTACCTTCTCAATTGAATACAACATAAGGTTCACCGACATCACAATGTTTCAAATTGGGAAGGGTGGTTTAGCTTGTGAACTTAAGATTTTTAGAATATAGTTTTTCATCTCTTGTGTTGCTCTACTACCAGTAGGCTGGGAGAGTACCTCGACAGAGTCACACAGAAGCACAAGAATTTCTCCACTGCTAGTGAGCCTTGACAGTGTCCCGTTGAGTTTCCTAATTTACCTCTCTACGAAGGAAGCCTTTCCCTTATTTTTCCTTTATTATATTTTTTTTAAAGACAACTGTGCATCAACAATTATTTATTTTGGGGTGGAAGAGGGATCGCGACTTATTGAGGGAAAGAGAGGTTGCTCCTTCAGACAAGCATATAAAGACCTCTGATTTAGGTTTTGTTGTTTAAATTTTACCCTTCTCCATTTCTACTAGTTGGATAAGCTTGAAAACACCAAAAGAGAAAACTGAGTATAGGCATGAGGTTCTCAATATGGACACAAGTTCATGGTTGGACCAACGTTCTCCTTACAAATGGATCTTATTTTTTGTCAAAACTTCATCGGCTAAAAGATACAACCAATTACAAGGAAGCTGGACACATGACTGGAAAGATGTTGAACTGTCACAAGGCTCTTTGAACTTCAACCACATACACACTTGGAAGCCACAAAGAAGGAAGGAACAACACTTATTTGCATGATGAAATCCAAAAGGAAAACTCAAGAAAGAAAAAAAGAAAGAAAACAAAAAACTAGGAAACAAAATCAAGAGATAAGAGAACATAATGGTTAAGAAAACATTATGTAGAACCATAATAAGAAAATGAAGACAACTACAAGAAACAAGTGTAAGGTGAGTGCAAGGAAAGAAAACTAAGATGCAGCTAATCCTACCCTATCCTAATAGTTAGAAGTTCAGGGTCACCTAAAATGAAATTTCTAGTGAAGCCACCATGATTGTTCCCGACCTACATCCATAAATATATGAACAATTAAAACATATATAAAGTAATGCAAAATAGAAGATACAAAAACTTGAAAAACCTGCATAAAAAATGGAAGTTCCTACCTGTGGGTGGAAAGATGTGTCAAAACCACTACTTTAACCCAATCCACATGCTTACTTTTTTTATGAATACGTTTTTTAAACAAAACTCAGAAGCCTTTTTCGGATATGTATTCATCTACACCAAGATTCTTACCAAGCAAAAGGAAGGATTGAAACTTGATGTCTACAATGCAGGTTTCGAAGTAAGATTTTTCCTGCCATTTAGTGATTGGATCGTAAAATTCATGATGGCTTCCTTGAAAGCTTCGTGGTCTTTGAAAAGATAAATTTTTTATTCGAGAAGTGGGATCATGATGGGAATCTTGTAAGGAAGAAGAGATCTGATCATTCTTAGCAGTCTTGCCAAGACAATGAGGGCCTTCCATAACCATCAATGAAGGCTGAAGTGCCTTACTTGCTTGATAGAAATATGAATAGAGATATGTTGAACAATGAAGATCAAAGAGTGTAAAACAACTATCATTGAAAGTGCTAATGGAAAAATGATAAGCTAAATGATTATCACCCAAGACGGATAATTGGTTAGATGAGCTGATTGAAACATAAGATTCTCAATTTACAATGAACAAAGAAAAAACAACTTGAACAATCTTGTGAATGCTCTGAAAAATCGAACTAAGTTCGTACAACTGGTGACCAATGTACAAGTATCATGGCCATCAAAAGAGTTTAAAAGGGATGCTAGCACCATGAATGCATGGAACTGGTTGAGGCATAGTGAGTGTAGGAGAAGTTGATTTGTGTGACAACTTGTGCATTGATTGTCCCTTGAGAGGATTACTAGTGTGATGAGAGGACACATTTGCAATGTAAGATTCCCAAGAAGACCGAGGAGTTGACCATTAAGGGAGAAATTCAATAAGTATGATTCTTGCAGGAAAACATAGTCTTTGAGATGATCAACTTCATAATTTCATGACTTCATGAGAGCTGCACATTCCCAACCTGAATTTGATGAGAGATATTTGCATGAGTACACATGAACAACAACATATTCGTGAATTCGTTCATAGGAAAAATATTGGAAATCTGAGAGGCCACACTTGGAATATCAAAAAAAAATTACACGAGAATTCACATCAAGTGAAACCATGCAGATGGAGAGATTCTACATGAGAAACCAAATTTGATTTAGTTCAGGGGGCTTACCAAAGTCACGAGATCTTGAGATAACCATCAACGGAGGTTGAAGTGCCTCGACTCCCTCGTAGGTCCTAGAACTTTCTAGGATTGTAGTATCACATTTTGAAGCTTCAACCAGATCATGCATGGTTTGAGGGTGGTTTTTTTTTCTAATTTCAAAACTTATCTCCATATGGTAGCCATCTCTGTGACAGGTTTTACAAGATGTTTCAACTTCAACAATAATTAGATTACTCAATTGAAGAGGCTCTTCTCATATTACATTCAAAGATAAATGCATTGGTGGGATCTCATGAGTACGCTAAGTTGAAGAGTTTCCTTCATGCAAGAGAAGAGATGATGAGGGGTGGGAAGATTTCTTTTTGCTTTGATTGTTTTCAGTTTCATCGTGGACAACCTCACTACCTTGTGTCAATCAAGGAGATAACTAATTGAACGAAGAAACTGAAGGGAATAGAGTATCTCCATCACAAGTGAATGTGTTGTGAATGGTACGACACAAAGTATAGCGAGGTGAAGGGGAAGTTTTGATATGAACACCTTATTTAGCCAAAGTAGGTCCTAAATCTATATTAAAATATTCACGAGGAATCAAAATATCATATGATGTGCTTGGGAATTCGTCACAACACACAGAAATAGAATTATCGTCATTGGAATTATTACTACCCAAGGGTTGGGGTTGATTGAAATAATTGATTTCACTAGAGTTTCCACTGAGATTAGAAGATTTAGAATCATTCAAAAATGGAAACTCATTGTTTTGATGTGGAAGATTCTGAAATAGAGAGGAAAAATTGAAAGTGTCCTCACCTTTCTACTCCTTTACCTGCGTAATGTGACTATCTTGTACCTTATTTAAATTTGAGCCAGCAGCTTGAGAATCAAGAGAATGTGAAGAACTAGCTAGTGAAGCAAATTGATCAAGAATTCATGGTACAAAGAGTTAGGTTGTGAACAATATAGAGGATAACAGAAATTTGGATCAACCTTGAGATTAGAGTTATGAATAGTGACATCCTCTTGGGGAATGGAGGAGTGAGTCTTCATTGTAGGCTTCATGAGCCATTCTGGAATTTCCTCCATTGAAGCGGGAGAATAAAGAGAAGATATGTAGGAGATTTGATTAACATATTTCCTAGTTTTATAATCACCACAAAGAGACACCCACGTTAGGACTGGAAAGGGAGGAGGACAAGGAAAAAACAGGTAGTAGGATCCTCCTTTATGATTTGAGGTGCCTCATGATTCATAAGAGTTGGGGAAGCAGAAAAATTGGGAGGTTCAAGTTCATTGTATGAATATAAAAGAACCAACCACTCAAACTCTTGTTTCAAGAAATCCTAGTCCAAATCTTCTTCTAGAACTTCATAGGAAAGGTGAAGGAATTGATCAGAAAAATTCTCAACTAATTTGCTAGGATCCATTCTTAAGAGATTAATTCTTCCACAAACATCTCGGTAGTTATAATTATCGAAGGCTTGATGGAGCTCCCTAAGGAATTGAGAAGGGAATGGATAGAAGTAGATGGAAAGGTATCACACCACTGATTAGCATGACCTTCAAGGGTGAGGAAGAAAATCACGCAAGAAAAATATTCATCATCGATTTTGTAATGTTCACAAAATTGAAGAAAGTTAAAAATGCGCTCGATTATGGATGTTCCATCCTCACCATCAAACTTTAACTGGGACAAGTGATCGAGAAACTCATTAGGGACTAAAAATGGATGAAGGGAAAAATTGGAGAAACACCCCGAGAGTAAGATTTGTGTATGAGCTATTTTAGGTAAGAGATTTAAACAAGATGCAATGGGCTCAGCTTGTCATCTAACCCTCCTTCTAGTGCCATTTTGTTCATAGTGTTGGAAATATACCAACAAAGGGGATCTCCCTGATATGAAGTCCCAATTATACCTCACACCATTTGATGTAGGTGTCCCATCCGTTATAAAGGCCCGATTTCCAAATCCTCAAAGATCTGCCTTGTTTCTAGCTATCAGCATGGGAGAGTAATGCAATGGTATCTTCGAACAACAAGGTAAGTGTGCCTGGTGAGTGTACAACGAAACTATGTCAAGGTTCTCTTACTGCAAAAGGGGGAGATAAGTGAGCCTCTAAGTGAGAGGTAATAGTACCACCCAGGAAGAGACACACACGCACCAAGAATTTTTGTCCAACATCCAGCAGAATAGTTCACAACAAATGCGATAATCATTAAAACTAAAGTACAGGGAAAGTTTCGTCCACCATCCAGTGGTATAGTCCAAAACCGATGTGATATTCATTATAACCATTAAGTGAGGAAGGTTTTTCTAGTATCTTGTGGATTAGTCCACAACGATGAGATAGAAGTGATAACCAATACAACACATTCCCAACAAGGTAAGCACTAAAACAACTGAAATAGTTCAACTATATTAGAACATGTGAAACAAACATGAATTACAAATGCTCAAAGAATAGTCTTACAAACATCCATAAGTCATGCATGGAAATGTGTTGGTTTGAGTAGGCTTTTGTAATAAGAAAAAGTTCCAAGACACATATTTACATCATACATCAGTAGCCCTAGTAGTGGGACATTAGAGCCACTCCTCACTCCTTAAATAACTAATGGAAACTTTGTATGCTTTGGAGGAGGAGTCGAGGTGAAAATTCCTTTTCTCATACAATGAGGGGGTATATATAACCAAGGGGTGATGCTTGAACCTTTTGACTCTTCGACTATCCTCATGACTATTCAACTTCCTATGCCTTTTCAAATGACATGACTCTTCATATTCATGTGTGTCCATTGGACTTTGACTTTACATTACATTCAATTTACAATATATGTGGCCCATAATAGTGATGTGGCCTTTGATAATTCATGACACAACTTGACATAACACTGCTAACATGGAATATCTTGTCGAGGTGGCAATGTGAAGTCATTATTCCTGCTAAGTGATTGAAGTGTTCTTGGATGCACTTTCTATTCTCCTCCACATATCTTGATGATGTGGGGTCATCAATGATATTTGGTCTTGAGAGGCGATTGCATGAATGTGTTTCCTTTTATTGTACTTGATAAGCTTCTTTGTCTATCTAGTTGTAAGTGAGTCTTCTAGCATGTTCATTCCTTCTTCTCCTTCTTCATCATCCCTCCATGATCTAACCATGTAAAAGTTCCTACAATTCACTCATGATGGGATGACATCAAATCCAAAAAATCCCTAGTCTAAGATGATGCAATATTATCCATGGACTGATCTCAAGATAGATGACGAGTAGAGAAAGAGGGCCTAGCAACCACACATTGTGCAGTTCCTGGTGATAGGAAGGGAGACTGGTCACTCAAATTGCATACAGTGCAACTCAGGCTTGGATTAAGATCTCCTAATCATAGTCTTCACTTCTGGAGAAAATTGCATAGAGGCCACTGGAAGACAATATTGTGCAGTTGAGACCAACATTGGCTACTACAAGATGGGATCCTAGGAGGTAGGTATATGCATTTTTCATAGGCAAGGTAGAACTGGGTAGCAAAGGGACCTGGGAGGACATGCCTACCCAGTTCTGAAGATCAATGAGTCCCGGTTGAGAGAGGACACTAGGGAGACACTTATGCATAGTTCTAGGAGGAAAGATAGGCTTGGTTCTTTGCTAATTTTGGGGTTACATTAGGTAGGGAGGAAGCTTGATGAATGATCATGCGAAATGCACAGTTCAAGTCGAGCTAGGAGAAGCTACTACCTAATTCTAGGGATGCAGGAAGTTTGCTTAGCTCTGGAATTATGCATGAAATTGTCATGGGGGATAGTGACTATGCATTGTGAAGTTCCAGGAAATAGGGTTGCTTCACTAAGGGCTGATATTGCACAATGCACAGTTCAATCAAGGTCTAGTGAAAGTGAGTTGCCTGGTCGGGAGGATTTTCGGGAAAATGGTTAAGTGTGGGAGAAAGGTGAACTTGTGAGGAACTTGAAATTGTGTTCACACAGTTAGCTCACTTAGACATAACAATAACACAAAATACTGGAACAACAAGACAAATAATTACCCTCTCTGAGACTATCCTAAGACAAAAAGCGATAAGTGCGACAATTCAAATAGACCTTAGGAAGGCCATGATGACACTTGTGTGACAGTGCTTAAAACTTTGTGTATGAGTGCAAAAACTATTTAAATGGATAAGAAAACTTGTATAAACAAATACTAACCTTTGAGGTCACCAAAAAGTTTCACAAACATGACATAACAACCAAACAATCCCAAAGGTGAAAATTTATCCAACAAGAGAAAGGGAGCAAGATACTTAGAGGAAACAAATGGAATGGCTTTCAGTGCATGCGACCATGCATGTCATCGAAGACATAATGATATGAAAACAATAAGCATTCCTTCATGTTACACTAAGAGGTGTATTTCAAAAAGATGTCCTTTTTTTTCCATACCTACCCTCCAAAAAGTTATGAATCTGATGGAGTCGTCATGTTGTCCCTATCTTCTATCATACCCTTGGTTCCTTGGTCTCTGTATCTTTCCTCCTTAGCTCATTAAGAGTCATCTAGTAGGTCATCCTTCTTAGTGACCATTGAGAGACAAAATTGTGCAGTTTAAGCAGGCAGTGGTTGTTGCGGGATAAGGTCCTGGGATGACACATCTGGGTAGTTTTAGGAGGCAAGGTGGACTAGGAAGCTAAGATGCCTAAGGGACAAAACTGCACATTTTTTGGGATAGTGGGTTTTGGCTAAGGGAAGGAAATTGGAGGAAACCACTGTGTAATTTTGGATTCCAAGGGAGGTTGGGATTTCTACACATTGTGCAGTTCTAATAGGCAAGGGAAAATATTGAGGGTTGTAGATGCGAAGTGCATAGTTCAAGAAAGTTGGATGAAGCTAGGTTCCCAGGGAAACTTCAAAATTTGGCTGAGTGTGGGACCAGTGGAACCAATGTAGTAGTGATAAAACTTGAATACGATCACAGACTTGAACACTTGGTGACATAACATAGACCATCAGAACATATAAAAAAATACTTTGCTTAATGCAACAACCTTTGCAGAAGATTACAACAAGTGTGGCTCCAATGATAGAATTTGGGAGGATGAAAGAAACGCTTGTGCAAGAGTCTGTGAAATGAGTGTGAAATATATCTATGTGATGAGAACAACTCATTCTCACAAATATTTCCCCTCGAACCAAAACAAAATTCCCTTTGCATGACAAGCGATAATCCACATGCCCAAATATGACACATACTATATAAAGATAAAAGTGTGAACGACTCTTAAGATTGAAGAAGGGAGCTTGATATCATCAGCTTACCAATAAGTGACTAAGCAAAAATCGATCACAGGATCCACAGTAGACTCCAAAATTCAATTATAGGCTAAATTTTTGGAGGGTGTTACAGCCACTACAATATCACCCTACATTTAAAGTTTTCTTTGATGATATCATCGATAAATGGATCAACAATTTGATTTACAAATTTCTCTGTGCCAAAATCAAAAGGATGAGGAGAAGGAATAAAAGGAGTGGTAGATTCCTACTTTGAAACTAGAAATGTGTCATGATTAATGAAATTTTGGGGGCATTATTTGTAGAAATTATGGTGTAGATTTGTAACTTCTAATGTAATTTCAATCAAAATCACAATACTCAAACCTACTCTACTACTCTTTGGACTTCAATTAACAATTTAGAACATCAATAACAAACATGAAATCAGAAATAACACACATACACACAACATTGTTTCTAGAGGAAATTAATCCACTAAAAACTCCACATGCTTGCATTAATCTAATTAATAGAGGGCTAATTTCTTGCTCAATCTAAACTCAATATGCAAACGAATAACCTATCTCTCTTCTCACTAAGAAGCTTCGACCCAAACTTAGTCAATTTTTTCCTCTGCTTCGCCCCTATTTCCTTGTGCAATTCATAAAGAAATTAGGACCCTATTATTTAGGAATTTCCACCAAAATGCGGCTTGTGTAATTCCAAAGGTTGATCATCTGACTGCATGCAACACCTGTACACTCAAGACTAGTCTACAACTGATGTTACACTACCTTGGAATATCCACCACAGTTGGGGAACTCAAATTATTTTCATGCAATAGATATTTTTGGTTGATTAATCAGTTAATTGGATGATCTATAAGTTAGATTGAAGTCCCAGTACACAACGCACCTTCCACTAGTTCCTCCAATAGTTAGAACTAGTTTAATTGCAAACAACTTGGAATAACTAACCTTGATTACTACAAATTAGAAATCACACATGCTTAGATGAAATCCAACTCCTCTAACTTGAATTTTTTGAGCTAACTTAGTGACAAGAGCATGTCACACAAGTTAACTGCATCCAAGTTGTCTACTAATGTGGAAATTTGAATTTTCTCAATTTGACCAAGGAAAAATCAAATTCAGACTTTCTTGCTACATTTTTCAACACTCCTCAGTAAGAAAGAGATTATCAACCACCCCTATCCTACACCTATGAAATTTGAACTTCCATCTTGACAAATCCTTTATCAAAATGTGAGCATCTTATTCCTCTGTTGGAATGTATTTTAACCACATTATCCACCGTTACACATAGTCCTTTAAATGATGATACTAGATATCGATATGCTTATAACGATTGTGAAATATAGGATTCTCAGAGAGATTGATGCAACTCTGATTCTCACAATATATCACAATTGGATCCATCATATGACTAAACAGTCCCATAAGTATATTTCGCATCCAAATCGCCTCACATGTTGCTTAAATTGTAGCCATGTATCCGGCTTTTATCGAGTTGAGTGCCACAAATATTTGTTTCCTTCTATATCAGGAAATAGTTGTGGACCTACCACCAAAAATTCCACTTGGTGTACTCTTTCGGTCAGATGGACTCCTTTCCTAATCTACATCTATGAAGCCACACAACTTCACACCCTTTGTCCATATGTACCATAATCCAAATTGGGTAGTGCCTCTAAGGTATCATAAAACATGCTTATTTTCCTTCCAATATAATTTGTTTGTCCTAACCATAGCTTGGCTCAAATGGTTAACTGCATAGCAAATATCTAGTCATATGTTCATAAGATACATCAATGAACCCACTATCTGTTGCTAAATGGTAGCATCCACTTCCTCACCTGAAGTGGCAACCTCCTTCCTCTAGGTTGTCGCTAGAGGTGTCTCCATGGGTTTACAAGTCTCCATCTAAAATATTTGTAGTATCTCGTTTGCATGCTTTCCTTGAGACACAGAAAATTCCCCATCACCTTTCCGTACTTCTAGCCTAAGGAAGTAGTGCATGAGACCCATGTCCTTTATTTAAAATTCCCTTGCATGGTCATCCTTGCAATATTTGATCACTTGCTCATCACCAGTTAAAATTAAGTCATTAACATATAATAAAATAATAAGAAATTTACCTTCTACGAAAATATGATAAAGCTTCACATCCACTTCACTTTTGGTGGAGCCCAAACCGGTGAGATAATTGTCGATCCTAGTGTACCAAGCAGAAGGTGCTTCTTTGAGACCATACAATCCTCGCCTGAGTCTACACACATGAGACTCTCAATCAAATGTCTCAAAACCTTCTGGTTTCTTGCTGTACACCTCCCCCTCAATAACCCCATTGATAAATGTTGTTTTTATATCCATCTGGTCAATCTTCCACCCCATCTGCGTAGCTAAAGCGAGAATTGATGTAATGGATGAATACTTTTCTATAGGAGAAAATGTCTCCTCATAATCAATTCCCTCAACTTGGGAGAATCCTTTGGCCACAAATATGGCCTTATACTTCTTTATGCTTATTTCTACTACATGATTTACCTTGAAAATCCATATAAAACCCACAACAGATTTATCTGTTGGTCTTGGGACCACTTCCCAAACACTATTAATTACAATGGATTCATAATCCTCCACCATTTCATTTACCCAAACAGGTTTCTCAGCAACTTCCTCTAAAGAGAATGGCTCAGTCTCTACAAGATTAGTCATTACAGTCATGTAGCCAATGTACCTTTTAGGTGAACTCCTTTACTAGCTCAAATTTGAAGGAGCTCCCATATTCTCCCTCGCATCCTACACAAGTCTATCAAATTACTTAGTTCTTTTCTTCCTTCTCTGGATGGTTTTTCTTGAGTGGATGTCTCCACTTTCTGCTACTCATTTTGTGAATACTTCAAAACTTCCTAAGACTCCTCTTTTGGAGCTAAAATGTCCTCTTATGGTGGGATATGAAGCTCCCTCTCAAGAGAGAATCACATCACTTTCTCCTCATCAAACTTTACATCCCTTCGCACAACTATCATTCTGAGGGAAGGTAAGTACACACAGTAGTTGTGTGGATTTTTTTTGTAACCCACAAAGACCTCCAACTCTGTTATCAACTCAAGCTTCTTCTTTGAGTCATTTGGAGACATGGCAGTAAGTAGAGGCTCCCAATATCCTGAAGTGATACACATCCGACTTTCTCCCTGACGAGGACTCTTCTAATGTAATTATACCAAGAATCTGATGAGGACTATTGTTCTAAAACTGGATTTTTTTGTTACATGCCTCTTCCCACAAATGCAGAGGTAGGCCTTGGTCATGTAACATAGTTTGCACAGCTCCAACAATGCTACAATTCTTTCTCGTAACTACACCATTCTATTGTGGGTTGTGAGGTGTTGTTAGCTCCCTTCAAATTCTTTCTTTCGCATAGAAGTTCTATAAGTCCTTCGAAAGATACTCACCTCCATATTTTGTCCTAAGAGCCTTCACCTCCTTCTTGTTTTCTTTCTTTGTTAAGAAAGGTCCACTAACATCAGAGTGGACCCTTTCCAAGATACCTGTGCTTTGTTTTCCTGATCATGGAATGTGGATTTTGCATACTTCCCCAACTTAGAACCTTTGCAAACATCTTGTTTCTCAAGTGCTCCTTTAGGGATAATATTCAAGGCACCATGATGTAAATGACCAAGTGTTCTATGCAAAATTTAACTGACATCATGGCTCGATAATTTCTCTCCCTTAATCCTTAATGCAACACAATCTTCCACATATAGCTTATACAGGTTATTCACACAAACCACAATCTACTTCACATGTCTAGTGGTTATGTGTCTTAGGAATTCTTTCCCTTTGTTGAATATCACATCATAACCATGGTATTCCAAAATTACAATAGAGGTGATATTTTTCTTTAGGACTGGAATGAACATGACATGTTTGAGGCAAAGAGGGGATCATGACTCCCTTTGAAAGGTGATTATACCAATATCGATCACATTGTACCTTACGTTGTCCCCCAACCCAATATGCATATGGAGATCTTTCTCCTCTAGGTCACTAAAAAACCCTTTACACCCTTTCATTTGGAACGAGCCACCAAAGTGTAAGTACCACTGCTCCCCATCACTGTGTTGGACATGCTTGCGATAAGGGTGAAGTCAATCTCGAACCGTGAAGGCAAGGCTTCACCCACTACTCCTAAGTTATTCTTGCCAAAACAAAATTGTGAACACTTTGTGGCATAGTGCCTAAATTCATGACCACTAAAGTATTTTATTTTGGTCAAGTCTTTCTTCTTGCCTCCTTGGCTAGATTCTAGTTTGGTTTGAGATTTATTCCCTTTTCCATTCTTTCCATTTCCAACCAATGAAAATTTTTCTTCATCCTCACCCTTGGATGAGGTTTTGTGTCTAGTATTCCACCTTATCTCTTCTTGTACCAAATTGGACGATAAGCATTCCCAAATTGGTAATTTCTCCCTCTCGTTCACTCAGTCGTGGTAGTTGTGCCAACTTTTGGGAAGGCCTAGAAGAGCTAGGCTTACCAAGTAATATTCTACAACATTAACACCAACCCCTCCAAGCTCATCATGAACTTGTGTAAATCTTCTCAAATACCACGGAATAGTATCATTCTTCTACATCTTGATATTTCGAAGTTTGTCTTTGAGGGCTAGTTTCCTATGGTCAATGCTATTTTGGAATAGATATGACAATGTATGCCACATTGTGTAAGGATTTTATTTCCCATGGAAATTTGATACAATTTTGTCTCGCACACACTCCAAGATTATTCAACTCACCTTGGGCTAGGTTTTATGTATTAGATGACTATGGTTTGCAATATTTGTCTTGATATATTCTAGCAATCCATTGTCATCCAACACCACCACCATGTGATGCTTCCATGCAGTGAAATTAGAGTTGCCTTTTGAGGCATACTCTAGTCTTAGCCCATTGAAGGTCATATCCCAACTCTCAAGAGATCTTGCTACATTGAAGCTGCAAATTTGAAATTAATTTTCAAATTAAGGTGTATATTTGCAACTGCTCATGAAATTTTAATCAAAATCACAAGACACAAACCTACTCTATTTCTTTGCAGAATTCAATTCACAATTTAGAACATCAATCCCAAACATGAAATAAGAAATAACACATATTCACACAATATTTTTCCACAGAAAAGAAATATTCTAAAAATTCTTTTCCTTGTTTTCATTAATATGATGAGTAGAGATGTATTACAATTTTATGAGAGAATTTTTGCTGTAAATCACATGATATTTCATTTGTCAACACGTTTCAAACCAACCACTGTGGTTCATCATCGGGACGAGTTGAAGAATTAGATCTAGATTGCATGTTAAATAGTCAGAGCAGAACCTCCAACGACTATAATTTTTTACCAAGAAATGGCTATATTCACTAGCTAACGGCTATATATAGCCATCTCCTAGTCAAATATAGCTGTTAGCTAGTCAATATAACCATTGCCTGGTCAAAAATTATAGCCGTTGGAGGTTTTGCTTTGACCATTTAACATGCAACCTAGATCTCATTCTACAACTTGTCTTGACGATGAACCACACTGGTTGGTTTGAAATGCATCGAAAAATGAAATATCATGTGATTTATGCTGAAAAATCTCTCATAAACATGATATGGATCATAGAAGCCTCAATTCAACAATGTATTACAATTTTTTGCTCACATTGAGCTCAACCTGTAAGTGAATAATCCATCTCTCTGCTCACTGAGAATCTCTAACCTAGACTTAGTCAATTTCTACCTATGCTTGAACACCTATTTCCTTGTGTAATTCATGAGGAAATTAGGCCCCTATTATTTAGGAATTTCATCCAAAATGCTTGCACAATTCCCAAGGTTGATCATCTGACTACATGCAACACATGTACACTCGACACTAGTGTACAACTGATGTTACACTACCTTCGAATCTCCACCACATCTAGGGAACTCGAATTCTCTGCCTGCACTAGCTATTTTGGGTTGATTGATCAATTAATTGGTTGATTAGTAAGTTAGACTGAAGTCCCAATGCACAACTAACCTTCCACCAACAGTTAGAACTAGTTTAGTTGAATACAACTTGAAATAACTGACCTTGATTTCTACAAATTAGCAATCACACATGCTTAATTGAAATCCAACTCCTCGAACTTGAATTTAATGAGTTAACTAAGTGATAAGAGCCATGTCACACAATTAACTACATCCAAGTAGGCAAAATTTTAGGGTTGGAAGTTTATATTAAAGTTTATAAACCTTGTCGAATCTTATTAGTCCCTAATATCTAAAGTTTAAAATGTTTAATGATAATTTTGTAAAAAAAATAGATTTCTAATTATTTTATATTAGACAATATATAATGTTGGTGATTTTAAAGTTAAAATAATTTTATACTATAAAATTTGGGTGAATTCATTTTTAGAAAAATGGAAATTGGAGAAATTGTTTTTGGAAAAAGGATGGAATATTAGCCCACCTACGAATATTAGCCCCTAAAATATTCCTTGCATCCAAGTTGTCTATTTATGTGGAAATTCAAATGTTCTCAATTTGACCAAGGAAAAATCAAATTAAGACTTTCTTGTTGCATTTTTCAACACTATTAACGAAGGATTCAGATTCAAATTGTTTCAAGGAGACTTGAACCAAGCTCTCATTTTTTTCTTTAAATAAATCCTAATATGTATCTTATTCATAAAAATCATAACATAAGTGAAGGAATATATTATAAAAATCTTCAATTGATTTATTACGGTTCATTCTTAGTTGATTAATCCTTTTAAGAACATCACGGATCATACATATCAAACGCTTGATGAAGCTCCTTGAGGAATTAATCAAATGAATGGATGGAAGCAGACGGTAAAGTATGATACCATTGGTTAGCTTGACCTTAAAAAGTGAGGAAGAAAATCACACAAGCAACATCTTCACATTTAATTTCATAAAATTCGCAAAACTAAAGAAAATTATATATATGCTCAACTATGGATATTTCACCTTCACCATCAAACTTTAATTGAGACAAGCTATAATGGGGTCCTCAGGAATTAAAATATTACCATTGTGTTATACTGGAAAAACACCCTAAAAATATGATTTGGGAATGAACCATTATGTTAGTAAGAAATTTCTTGGAAGGTGTGTTGGATACCTATACCAATAGGTTTCATATTTCATGATTGGCAAATTCAAGTGCCAAATATGCTCCATTTTGCTGCTACAAAGGTTCCATATTTGCAAGAAAAGACAAGGTGCATAGATGCCTTCATACTCATTGAAGTTCTGATGGATGACCCAACAGTCTAATCTGGATCATGCCATGTTTTCAATTTATGTTGTAGAATAGAGAAAGAAATCTGTCCAAACTGTTTAATCTTGGCAGATCAGTAGTTAGGCAGAGAAACTAAGGTTCCTAATTGTTTAATCTGGGGCCTTGGAAGAAATAAGGGTAGTGCTAGATAGGAAATGAAAGCAAAAAGCCAACGAAAAAGAAAAGGCATACAAGGGGTTTGCAAGTCCAAGTGCACCCTCCAAGAAGAAATAAAAAAATGCTAGGCAAGATAGTTGGGTAGGTAGATGGGGTTGCAGAAATGGTGTCCCTTCCAAGATCTAATTTGCTATCCATGCACAGGCAAAGCAACACAGTGGAGCATGTCTAACTCCCCTCTCTCCCTTTGTTTACCACTCATAACTAACTGCACCAGGTATGATCATAAGGGAAACTCAAAGTTTTATGGTGGTTCTTAAGGCCTTTAGAAGCCACATTTCTTGTGCAAAGTTCTTTTCATTTTGATCTACTCTTTACACTAAGTTGTTTTCAAGAAAACTCAATTGTATTGGTCTTCATTCACATTTTCCCCCCTCATTAACCTCTAACTCTATTATCTAGCTCCCTCTACTTCACTTCCCCTATTATTATAACACCATGGTGTATAAACCCTAAACATGTATAAATATCCCCTCCTTGGCATTATAGCCATAATTTCCACTCCCAGGGCATTGAATTAACATTTGGCTAAGGTCAAGAACCCAAGTCTAACCCCTTGTCTCCATCTGAGCCTATCTACCTGGTCAACTCTCCATTTTTTCCTAAAAACCCCTTGGAGAATCCCTTTTGAGCACCCTTATACCACTAAAAGGCAAAAAGGTTGATAAAACCTACCTTCCCTGCCTTACCCTAAGGTCGGGAGCCAATATGCGCCTTTTTTTATATAAAGCCATCAAACCCACTTATCCTAAGTTTTGCCTCCATATGCCTTGTATGAAAAAATTGCATGGAAAACCTTTGTTTTGCCTTTTCCTAACGTCGCCGGGCAAATATGATTTTATTAAAGAAAATCATAAAAAACTATTCAAAATCATTCATAAACTGGAGGGTCCCGCCGGGCAGACTTGCCGATAAATATTATATTATAAATCCGCCCGCTTACTATTATCCTCCGTGCAGCTTGTTGACCCGACAGCCATCCGATCGCGGCCTTGCCAGATCTACGGCCAACAGGAATCTCGGAGTGGCCCGACGTACGACCTTTAAAATATGTTGACCTTATCTACCGTGTAGATTCCTTGTCCGACAGCCGTCTGATCGCGTGCCTGCAGATCAACGGTTCTTGTCGATTTCAGAAGGCCCCCGATGTCCGACAGATAACTTCCGATATCTGTCAGACGATTACGTCACGCGGGGACACGCGTAGCTCCCAAACTCCGTCGGAGCCCCCTCTGACAAATTCCTTGCTGTGCAGGAGGGGGCCCGATATGGCGACACCTGTCCACCCACGTCCCTACCCCGCTGTCACCTACGTCAGCGCCACGACCGCGCACCCTGTCCTCCATTCGTCCACCTGGCCGCCACCTCATCGCCCCCGTGGACTGGTCTCAGGCCGCCACGTCACCTGATGACGTCCTGCTGACGTCATCCGACCCGGACCCACATGCTGACGTCCTGCTGACGTCATCCGACCCAGACCCACATGCTGACGTCACTCAAAAAGCGCGCCAATAAGCCAAAAAAGGCCATATTTTCACGATTTTTCGCGTTTTTATCATTTTTGGTAAAAAGCACCTCTGCGCTGTTTGCATGCATATTACGACGAACAATTTACCAGCCAATCCCGGACCATCCACAGAAGCTCAAAGCGCGAACCCAACTGCTGTTTCGTCCTGAACAACTTGTCAAACAGGTATTTGCCCGTCTACCCCCTTGCAACCTAGTTTATTCACAGCAAATTGTAAAAATTACCTCAACACGGCACAAGCTTAAGAATTCACCGCAAAAACAAACTTATCCAGCTCCCCCTCAGGATTAAAGGTCGAAATCCACTGGCAGAGCCATTTCGTGCTAAAAATCTAGTGGAAACCCTCCTCTGTTCACGCAATCGTGAACTCATAACCTGCTCCTAAATTATCAAAGGAGGTCTGCCAAACTCTGTAAGAAGCCTTCCCAGAGAGCCAAGCAGCATTCTATTCTGCTACAAATCAATCCTGCTACTCTGCATTACTTTGAATTCAACTTTCTCAGATAAACACATTCATTAGCTCTTAAAAGCATTCAAGCAAACATGGACACCCCTTCGGCATCAGTAGCCCTCAATGTTACTCCCCTGAATGCTCCCCAGAGAGAGCTGGAGTGGCAAGACCTGGCAGACTTAGATTATCAAATCTTAGAGGATTGCCCATCTAAGTGCAAGTTCCACATTCATCTGCTAAGAGAGCTCAGAGCCAGACATAGAGATGGAACAGATATTTTAGGCATTTGGGAGTCCTCCCTCCCAATCTTCAAGTTGCCTCAGGTCAACCAGTTCCCTGACCTAATTCACTTATGTGCTATATGCTATGACCCTATGCAGAGGGCTGTGCTCAATCCTAAAGGTGCAATAATGTTTTACGTTACCCCTGAGGCCATCAGGGAGATGCTCCAGTTTAAAACCCAAAAGAAGTTGGTTCCCTTGTCCCTGTTGGACCTAATCAACCAAGGAGCCAAGATACTGACAGAAGCACAGATTCTAAAGTTAAATCAATTGTTTATCAAAAATTCTAACACAGTGCTGCACCCTCCCATTTTTGATGGCTACCTAAATCAGTTGGGTCTGGACTTGGCTTACATGATAAGCTCAGTGTTGGGATACAAATCAATGGAGTTTATTGAGGAAATTGTTTTAGTGATGATGACAATGTTTTCTCCCGGCAAAGCCCCCATTTGTTATGATTATGCCACATATATCTCAGACAAGATTCATGAGCAATTTCTACACTTATCCAGAGAGAAGGTGTTCAGATACACCTCATACATTTATCATCTCATTCTATACCACCAACATGAAAAGTTCTCCTTTGAGATCAAGAGAACTGATGCAGCAGGCAACCCTAGATCAGTGGTATACTGGACCTCAGTCTTCCACATCCTTGCATACTCTCCATATACATATTCTGAGTTCATTGACTTATTCATCCATCCAGCAATGTCTCTCTTCCTAACCTCACCACCCCCAAGACTCTCTGATGAAATGCAGAGGATTCTGCAACTATCCAGTGCCTACAGTATAGGGGATTGGTATTTTTACCAGCATTACACTGTGATCAGAATATATGGGTGTGAGCTGCGCCCATACAAATTTCCCAAGTATGTGCCTATGAGACTCTTTGCCTTAGAATATTTCAGGCAATTTGGCAATGCTGATCAGGTGCACTTTGCAGGAAGAGGCAAAAAGGCACAGCTCAAAGTTAGAAACCAACTTGGCCACTTTGTCCTGAACAAAAGAGAAGGATGGAAAGAGGCAGACAGGATGTTAGAAGGCCTTGGCCTAAAACAAATCTTCCTGTGGAAGCCCTATGACCCTAACAACTTCATATCCATGAAAAGACAGAAATGCAAACTCTCTGGTTATGAGCATGTAAGCTTGCTCCACATCCAAAGACATGCTAACCAACCAAAGTGGAGAAGAAACACACTGGAGGAGCCAGTCACCCAAGAAGAACTAAATGAAAGAGCTAGAAGGCATTTGTTAAAAATGGCTGACTTAGAATGTCCTTCTCAGGTGCTTTCTCTGCCAAAGCCTCAAACAGGAGCACCTGCTTCATCGTCTGCAACACAACAAAAGGTATTACAAACTACAGATCAAGGGCAGAGCAAGGGCAAGGATAAAGTTATGGAGGAACCACAGGGCCAACAGGGCCAACAACAGCAGCCCCAGCAGGAACAGCAACAAAGAGACCAACAGGGTCAAGAAAAGCAAAAAGGAAAGGCCCAGATGGCTCCCCAGCATCAAACAGCGCCAGTGGCACCTCCAAGGCAAGACTCTAGGGTTGATTCCTCTGTCCTCCAAACCCCTCAAAGGGAGGACATTAGCAGGAAAAGAGAAAGGGAGACTCCCCTCACTAAAACATCAGACAAGAGGCAAAGGCTAAATCCCTTCTCAGAGGAGGAGATGCTAAGTATGGAGGCTTCTGCCAGCTCCATGCAACAGGAGCAGGATAAGACAGCATTGGGAGAGGTGAGCTCCTCAGGGCAGCAGCAGGGAACAAGTGCAAGCATAAAGCAGCAATTCAGGGATGCCAAAAGAAGGAGTGAGCCAATAAAAATTCGGCTCTACAATCACCTGCTAAACATGGCTCCTCCAAATCAGCAAAGGCTCATGTCTGCATTTGATGTGCAGGAGGGCAAAATGACAATGAGCCACTTCACTCCAACAGTGCAGCAACCACAAACGGCTGCAGACTACATCAGGACTAATCTGGAGGTCCTGTCTAAAGACATCCACCCAATGGATTAGATTGAAATTCACAAGCAAACGGGTGAGATGGTCTATGCCACCTTGGCAGATAAGTCTTGGTTAACTACAGGCTATAAAATAGCCTAAACAACACTGCAGCACAGCTTGAATTGGAGAAGGCATCCTCTCAAGCTAAAGATAACAGGATCAAGGCATTAGAAGAAATAATAATAGAGTTTGGGCATGACCCCAATGATGTTAAAGCTGTACAACAAGTCCTCAAGCTGAGGGATGCTGATATGGCAGCAATAAAGAAGAAATTGAAAATCCCCCCAACTCTCCACCCACAAATGGATGAGGTTGCCCAGCAGAGGCAAGAAAATGATGCAGCTTCCTTATTGATGACATTATACAAGGAGCTGATCCAAACACAAGAAAAGCTGCAGGAAACAGAAGCCACATTAGAAGCAGCATTGCAGCAGAAGGAGGAAGGGCAATCTTCCAAGCCACCTCCAGAAACAATAAACCTTGAGGAAACCCCTCAAGACACTCTCCCTCCAAACCAACAAATACAACAAGAGGCTCCAGATACCACAGCACCAGTCACCTCAGCACCAACAACAGAGCAGGCTGAAAGCCTGGACATGCAGAAGCTGAGGAAAGAAATACAGGTACTGGAGTCCCAGATGTCTGAGCTAAGCCAAGCCCAGGACAGCCTGGCAAAAATAAATGAGAAATATGACAAATCAAAGAAAAATGTGGCTGAGAGGGAAAGGGAGCTAAAGGCCCTGAAAAAGAGGATTGCAGAGCTGGAAAAAGAGCTCTCATTGGATAAAGTCACAGCAGAACTCAAAAAGGTCATATGGACCACCATTGGCCAATCAATAACAAACCGATGGGAATATATTGAGGCCATATATGAGCAAGTGGAACTCATAGGGAGAGCACGAAAAGAACTGCACAGGGCAAGGGTAGCTCTAGGCAACATGCCTGAGATTGCCCCCAAGATGATAGAAGTGCTAAATTACAGGACAAGCTCCTAGCTAGTAAGAATGGGGATTGGGAACAGAATAGAGACCATTTCCCTAATCAAAAGAGTCCTGACAATGAGGAGCCTGATTCAGACCCTGGAAAGAAGGATCCAGGATATGCAAGCTGATATCAATAAGTTTCAGAACAGGTTCATGGCTTTACAGGACAGGGGGCTCCCCAGCCTATTAGATTCAGGAAAATTACTCTCACATGAGAAATATGTCAAGAGAGTAAGCAGTTTTGCAGCAACACAGATTGCTGAAGCGCCCAGTACATCTTCAGAAGCAGGCCCAGTAACAGGGCAAATTCTTTTTGATAGAATAGATAATTTATTTTTTATTAGAAATGAAATTGCACACTTATTTGATGAGCCCCCTCACTTTTATAAGTATACAGAGGCTGATGAGACCATGGGGTCAATTTTGAAGCATCAGTTGCCTCCACCAGATACATGGCAGGAATTGATTCAATTATTGTTGAACCAAAGTCAGTAATTGCGGTTTTTCCTCAACAAACAGTTTGAATCTCATACACAACAGGACAAAGACACATCAGCAGGTATGAAGACAGGGGCTGAGCCAACTCAACACAGGTACTCAGGCCACAACAGCAGGCTCAGCAGGCACAGGTGGCAGGATCGAGAAGACACAGCAAGTCAATAGCTGCACAGCCACGTCACTCAGCAGTTATGCCAAGTGCTCAACCGACTCCGTGAACCTCAAAGGTCAAATTTGCTCTGACAGGAGTTAAGAGCCTTTTTAAACTCAATAAGATTGTAATAACTCCTCGTCTGCAAACCCTGTACGAGTAAAAGCAGATATTTCCCTCTCAAATGACTCAATGCCTGAGATATTTTGTAAAAACTTCTATATATTTCCCCTCGCATTTTGTTAGCAGGGGTTGGACTTCGGATGTAAGAAATCTCTATTCTGTTACTCTTATGTTGTAAATCTTCAGACAACTAATACAAAGGATGATGGGATTTCCCAAAGCATTGTGTCTCTTGATGTCTTGCTGGTGTATGGCTGAAAGTTGCAGGATTCCTGTGTATTCCATGGCTCAATAAGTTTTCTCGTTACTCTTTGTTACATATATGTTTGCTATACTTCCATATATCTTTCATGTTTTCTATACTTCCATATATCTTTCATGTTAGCTATACTTCCATATATCTTTCATGTTTTCCATGTACTCAATATCTAAATAGCGGGGAAAAAGAATACTTCAGGATTTAATCATTGATTACCCTGAGCTCAATCCAAGCTATTTCATATGTTTTCTACAGTTATGGTATCGAAAGAGTAATTCTTAAATGCTACCTTTCATACTATATCATCACAGTAATCTATTATTCCAGGAATTCAAGTAATTGCTCCTAAGTAATAGACATCTTTCCCAATACCCAGCTTAGTGAAGAATTCTTAAATGCTCTTTGCTAGTTGTTTCCCATTTCACTCTCACAATTTACAGTTTGTTTTATGAAATACATACAGGCCCTGTTATTCCAGCTGCACTTAAGCCAAGATCTCAAGGAAACAACAGCCACAGACCCCATTGCCCAATGGATTATTTTTACCTGCAGACACACTCTAAAACTATCAGAAGCATCCTCCCAACCAAACATAAAAACAATCAAACTTTCACTTCATAACTAGCCTAAAATTCCATTAAAACAGTGACAAACCTTACAGAGAGAGCCCTCTCTGATTACAGCTGGGCTAGAAGCTGTATTCCAAAGATTGGTTAGTGGTTACCCCGCCCGTATTCCCTTGGGAGTCATAGGGAACAACCTGGGTGTTAACAAGGTGTACCAAAAAAATTTCACTTAAGTCACCAGTGACAAGTGACCCTAACAACAATTTGTGGTTTCTTATGGTTAAGATCTACAATAAAAATATATATGTGATCCAAAATAGAAAACGGAAATGGAAATCCAATGTAATAACCTAATATGGAAAGACTTTTAAATGAATAATTATCTTTATTGATAACACCTAGTGAAGGAGATCTACAAAAGGGTATACAAATCTCCCTTCATGGGATGGGTCCTTTGATTTCCTTGATACTTCAGTGATTGATTCTCTCTCTCTCAATATTGTTATGAAGAATTTGGTATCTATGGATACATACTAATTCCCTAGATAAGTAGCCATATCTAGAACAATAGTTTAAATAACTTTAACCTTTTCTATAAACAATAGGTAAGACAAAGAGAATGGGAGGACCTACTTGTAATTTCACTTTCCTCTTGTCTCCTTTGTATTGGTCCTGTCGCTCCTTCCTGTACTTAACACGCTTGAGAAGTACCTATAAACATCAATAGAAGACAAAGAACCAATCAAAGAAAAAGATCTATTGAGTACAAGTAAATGGAATCAGATACATTCACACATATAAGCATCATATATCAAGATAAGCATATGGAAAAAGGTGTAAATACTTTATTGAATAGAAGGAAAAATTACAACCATGAATCCTAATTTGATGTCACTCCTCTAGATTTGGTTCCATCCACATCATATCATAAGCATGACATTTTGGCAGCATAATGACACTTACAATAGTGTTAATTCTCAAACTAACATTATCTCCTTAGAATTCATCAAAGTCCAGCCCTTGATCACTTAGATGAGTGCTTAATTTATAGGAAGATGGAGGAGGTTTTTTCATAAATGAGGGTATTGAATGGCTTTCCATACTTAGAATTAGTTCCATAGAGCAAGGGATGAGAGGATAGGAGGTATCTTAACTCATTCCTCATCCATTTTCGAGCTCATAGGATATGATAAGTGTGGGAATATTCTAGAAGGCTCTAGAAGATAAGAATATTCCCCAAAACCTATATGAATTTCACACAAACTCACCCAATGTAGGTCAAAGAGGGCCTCAGTGCTCTATAGAGCACCCTAGCATGGACTTAACTACTCTGCAGTGCACCCTTGCATGGGCCTACATGAACTGGTCCCTCTAAAGGCCATTTCAGGATGTCTTTAGGTCATGAAACTATCTGGGAAGGAGGCATTCAAAAGGTTGACTTGTTTAGGGCATGTAGAAACTCAAATTAGGGTTTGATGAGCCCTAAAACATTGATCTGGATTATGGGAGTGATGTGCCCAAATGGATCTGGGCCAGCTACCCCCTAAAGCATGAAGTCGAAAATGTAATGTTGAGTGATATGCTTTATGATGTGATGAGGAGGTTCTGAAGTGTTTGGTGACCTGCATCGATTACAATACATAATATCATGATATTTTGATTTTTTCTCATGAATTGCTGAGGGAAGGCATACCCATGCTCAACATATAAACTTTCATTACATTTACATAGATAGTCGTCTACAAATATAGACCCATGGAAGGATGACCATCAACGTAAAGCCATTGTACATATAATTTAGCACTCCTGAAATCACAGTCTGAATGGATGAAACTAGATCTGGGGTCTTCTATCTCTTTCAATCATTTGCTCAAGTACGAGTGTAACCATGTGAATATGTGATCTGAAGTCGAACATGGGAAGACACCATCTGATTACCAGCCGATGATGTAAGTTGTTAACAGACACGAGAGAAATCACCGATAATGATAATGATCTTCAAGGTACATAACACATTTTTCATGGTGTGAATGTATGTTTTGATGTCAAACACCATACAAAGTCTTTCAGTCGAAGGTCAGTGATTTCAACCTATCGTCGGAAGCAAGAAACTTTCCATTGATGTATGAAAGCCTCAGGGTACTGGAAGGGTGTTTCTAAGTCAACTTCTTGGATAATGATTTGATGTCAACGAGAAGCGACTTGTCGCAAAAGGGCCTTGATGTATCCACATCAATGACACGAAACAAGTGTAGTCATTTTGGAGACAAAATTTGACTGACGACACAAGGTTTACGAATGGAGGTCATGAAAATGAAGGTTTATGGTATTGTAAAGGATTAATTTTGACTAAATGACTTCTCTTGAACATGTTGGCGACACTGAAATGAATTTGTAGCATTGAATCAAAACAAAGTGATGATTGGCATGATAGACCAAGGTATGATGACCATCAAGTAGATAACCCAACCCATATAGTCACAATGATGAAGTGAAAGTGTCATGTTCAAGAGCAACCCGCTGCCATAAAGTGGTTTACCGCTTTTCCCATTTCCCCAGTCATTGCTGACTAGTACCTCTTTATTTTTATCAAGCTTGAGGAGGATAACATATGCTTGTTGTATAATTTCACCATTTGGGTGAATCCATGACTATATGATGTTTTAACGAGTCTAGCAAAGGTGAAACTCGGTCTTGTCATGATCGACAAGTTTGTCGCTATTTGATGTTTCGACGAGTTTAACGACAAAGATAACTCGGTCCTTTTCATGTTTCGAGAGTTTGAAAAGGGACAAAAAAAAAACTACACAATTTCCTTTTCGTAGATTTGTCTCTCAAGCTAGAAAAAGTGTAAAACAATATGAGATAGAACCTATTGACCATGTTAAATCAACATATTCCTTTTTTGTAAATAATCTATCTCAGCCCGAAAAAGGGTTAAACTTATACTGAATAGATGTCATTTCCAATCCATTAACGAGCTGAAAAGTACAAGCGCTCGGAAATCTTTTCATATTTCAAGAGTATGAAAAGAGCTTAAAGAGGACTTCATTTTGAGGAACGAGTGGTGCCTAGGATAGCAACTGGTTCCGATGATGTTGGAACTTTGCAAAATATGTAATGGTCAAGAGGTTGGCCAATAAAACCACTCATGGTAATTGTTCCTCAAAAAGGGTAAAATAACCAAGTTAAAGTGTATGATCGGCCAAGCTGATAGTGAGGACGAAAGGAGAAAAACAAAGGCTCATTTGATGGAAGAGGCTGATAGAATGGAAATCACGAGGGTTAAAATGGAGATGGGTTCATTTTTACACAATATTGAACCATAGGGAACTATGCTTGGATTCAGTTTCATGTTTACACAATTTTGAACTGAAAAACTATGCTTGGAATTGGTTTACATGCCCCCATCATGATGACTCGATTCTAGGTGCATGCCTTGCAAGCTTCATTGCATTCACCTAAGTAGACTACTCATGGCTATGAGATGGATGGAATGAAGGTTCATATATGAGATCAAGTGAAAGACTCGACTGGGATTTTACGATATCTAATAAAATATTCAAAGGAACTTTTCTCCAAGGGACCTTGTTTCATTTTTTAATGAGCTTGACACAAGACAAGGAACTCTACTCAGAGTCCTTGATTCATTTTTTAAAAAGCTTGACACAAGACAAGGAACTATGCTCTAGGACCTGTTTCATATTTTAATGAGGTTGACACAGTAAAAGAACTATCCCCATATCCCTTTGTTTCATTTTTTAACAAGGTTGACACAAGACCATGAACTATCCTCATATTCCTTGTTCATGACCCATAATATTTCATGACTTCCAAGAGGTTCTCATCAGATGGGAGAACAATGCTCTAGATGGGATCCGTAATAAGGAATCTGAGATCTAGTTCCAATGCCCCCAGTACATAACGTACAACATCACAGAATTGATTGTCAGCTGATGTAAGCATGGAATGGGTTGCCACATAATTTACCTATGGTGGGGAAGATATCATTGGGACAAAAGAACCATTGAGGGAAGATGGTTGACTAGAAACCATATTTGGACTGGGAAATGAAAGTTGTTTAATGGTGACAACTCTACGTTCATGTGAGAAACACATCACTCGAAAGAGTGTTGAAACGATAGCTCCCATTTCATAAACATAGTTGTGCCCAAGAAGAAAATTGTAATATAAAGGGTCTGGGACTACCATCACATTGAGATAAATAATTTTTCCTCCCAAAGTAATAGGAAACTGAGGAAGGATCCCTAATGGTTGATTGGTTCCTCTATTAAAAGCCAATAGATTCTAGGTAACAGGCATAAGTGGTGGCAAACCGAGCGTTTGCCAAGAAATGGTGGAAAGGATACTCATTGATGCACCTTCATCTATAATAGTGCCAGGTACAATCATATTACAAACCTATCCTATGATCTGGAAAGGCACATAAGAAGGAAGATGACATCATGTCAATTGATTCCAATCAATGGAAGTTACCAAACTACTTGGAGGGGGTATCATAGGAATGGGAGAATTAACCCCTTAAGTTACGAGAGCGAGAGGATTTTCCTCCTCTCTTGATGGAACAGGACGATTGCCCCCAAGCTCATTGGAATCTGACGAAACAAAAAGAACTTGAGTGGTATCATATTCACTCTCTTCCTGAAAGGTACGATTAACTGAAGGTGAAATCATGTCAATTGTTCCCTCAACCTCTTATTGGTCAGGTATAGACTCATGGGATTCACATTCATAGGGAGTGGGTTTGACCAACAGTTGATTTGAGTCAGTGTTATACAGGAATAGTGTCCACTCGAATGTTGTTATTCCCACTAAGATGGGTGGCCATCTTAGAAACAAACAATCAAAGTCTACTGTTGTTTCCTTTTATGAAAATAGACGAGAGGAGGAACAAGAAGACCAACCTAAGTCTTGCGCTTGATTTCCTCTCGTTCTTGATAGAGTTTCGCCACTTCTTCTTTGTCTGCCTAGCTTCAAAAGAACCTGTGGAATGATAGCAACATAATACTATGCAAGAAACAAGGATCTAAATTCATAAATAATACAGGATCAGAGGTGTATTAACCACATACATGCATATATAAACAAGTACGCAAGAATATGGAAGGAAACAAGAATAGCTTTATTCAGATGAAAAGTAGAAAGAAGATTACAACCATGCTCTCTGACCCAGCATCATCCTCCAGCTAAGAAGCCCTTCTTCACCTCAAGCAAAGCTAGATCACCCAACACTGTGAATGTACACCAGAATACCAACAACACCTCTCTATAAGATACAAAATTCCAGCCTCTGGATCTCTGTGATGAGGGATCCATATATAGATGATTACAGAGAGGTGATTCATCTTTTGAGATCTTGATTAGTGTCTTCTCTCTGATAGTTCCTGCTTCCACTTGGAGAATGATGATATCTTACTCATCCCTGGTCGAAAATGGAGTGGCGAGTGTCAGAGGGGAAGATTATGGAATATTCCATGATCTTCCACCTCGCATTTTTGTCTCTACCATTTGTCCATTCCCAACCATCGCACCCTACAGAGGAGAAAATCAGTATGCATCACACCCTGTACGTTGGGAAGGTGATATGCATCGCACCCTCTGCATTGAGCTTTCAGTATGGTCCAGTTTTGACCATTTTTGAGAAATTTTCAGTGGAGAACTTCTAGGAGAGGATGTAATCAATTGAACTTGTTCCTTTAGGCAGTGAAGCAACACTTTTAGGGACTTAGGAGCCCTCGGTTTATGGACATTTATGATTGGGGTTGAAGTGCCCAAAAATGTCTATAACATTTGCCCCCTAAAGCATGAGGTTGTTAATCTTTTTAATGTCGAGTGAAATGCTTTACTATGAGGATCTGAAGCTTTTTCGAGATGGGAGGAAACTTGTAATAAGATAGAATACAATACATTATTTTGACAACATTTTTCATGATCTAGCTGAGGCGGGCATTCCCATGCTCAGCTTTATAAATTCATTTTCATGTACATAGGACAGACAATCGTCTGTGTTACAGACTGATGATATGGAAACATCATCCTTTGATTTGGATGATCATCTGTTCGATAATGATGTATACTGGATGTTTTTATATTCCTGAATATATCACAGCCTTGATGGATGAAACTAGATCCGGGGTATTCAAAACTCATTCAATCTTCACTCGGAGTACAAGTCGATCCACGTGAAAAATGTTCTGGAGTCAAACATGGAAAGACATCGCCTGATTACCAGCCAATGATGTAAGCTGTTAACAGGCACGAGAGGAATCACCAATAATGACAATGACACTTAAGGTACCACAGTACAATTTACGTCGTGTGAAAAGGGACTTGGCATTGAACACAACGCAAAATCTCTCGGTTGAAGGCCATTCATGTAAACCTGTCGCCGAAAGTGAGAAACTTGCCATTGAGGCATGCAAGCTTCAAAGCACTGAAAGGGTTGTTCCTAAGTCAACTTCTTGGATAAACAATTGATGTCGACAAGAAGTGACCCGTCGCAGAAGGGCATTAATGAATCCCACATCAACGACACAGAATGAAGCAAATTATTTTGGAGGTGAAAACAAATTGATGATACATGGTATAGGGTGGCGGTCATGAAGGAATGAAGCATGAATGTATTGAAGTGGGTGAGACACAAGCAAATTGTCTGAATGACTTCTCTTGAACATATCAGTGACACTGACGATGGATTGGTAGCATTAACCCCAAATATGGATGGTGTGACAGACCAATGGTGAAGACCAGTGAACGGAATAACCCAACCCGACATGGATGCGAAAGGAAAGTGTCATGTTCAAGAGTGACTTGCTACCAATAAAGTTTCTTCAAGTTTTCTTCCCAATTTTCCCCAGTCATCGCTAACCAGTACCTCTTTATTTTTTTCAAGCTTGAGGAGAATAACATATGCTTGTTCTATAATCCACCCTTCAGGCGAACCTGTCGGTATATTTTAGCGAGCCTAGCGACAGCGAAACTCGTTCTCGTCCATTTGGATGAGTTTGTTGCTATTCGGTTTTAACGAGTTTAACGACAAAGATAACTCGGTCTCTTTCAATTTTAGAGAGTCTGAAAGAAATGGAAAGAAGAATCTGAAGATTTTTTTCATTTTATAATCCCTTAAGTCCGAAAAAGCGTAAAATAATACAAAAGGGATGAATTTTCGATAGTTTTAACAAGCCGAACAAGACAAGCGCTCGATCTTTTTGTGTAATAATCCCTCAGGTCCAAAAAGATTAAAATCTAGAGGAGGGATAGCACTTCTGATGCTTTTTAACGAGCCAGAGAGGCCAATCGGTCGGCAATATTTTCATATTTTATGAGTTAGGTGAAAAGAGCTTAAAGAAGACTCGTTTTCGAGGAACAAGTGATGGTTTTGGGTAACAACTAATTCCAGGTAAGATTTGGAATTTCCAATCACGGTAGTGTCACAAGGATGGCTAACAAAATCAATCTTCATAGATGTTCCTCGAAGGGGTAAACATTCATATGGGGGTGAATGATCGGCTAAAAACAGAGTGGAGGTGATGGCGAGAACATGACCAAGGTTCAAAAGCGGGCGATAAGGCATTCACAATGGTTATTTACTGGTTCATTTTTTAATGAGCTTAAAATCTGGGGGAAACATTTGCTCATGACTTATGTTTATTTTTTAACGAGCTTGAACTATGCGGTAAAACTGCTCATGGAGAGTTTATTTTTTAACGAGCTTGAACTCTACGACAACATTGCTCGCCAGTTGTATGATAAAAATGTCTCATTCGAGATGCTATTTTGAAGTGGCTTACATCTCTTCAAGATTTTCCATGGATCCTTTCTTTATGCAAGTTAGGAAACGACTAGCCTTATGGGTTTAAAGTGTTAGAGGTCCTACAAATTTAAAAAACAAATAGCCGCTCTTCGCTTGCATGCGGAAAGGTTTGCATGCCCCCAGGTATAGTGAAGTAGAGTTTCCAGGTTACCCTTCAATTTGTAGATAGAACATTTGTTCTATCGGGAAAGGCCTACCTTCTAATTGAGGTATCTTATCTGGTCTAATCCCATTTTCCTATACGGACGGGTATCGGACTAGTCATATATCCTTCACCAAAACCTACCCTATACCCAGAGTTTTCTTGCCAAAGAAGACTAGGGTGCATGCCCCCTGGGTTTCAGTCACATCTTCCTGAATCACTCGCGCTCATCAGGTGGATGGACTGGAGACCAATGAGACATTTCTTGCATGAAAAGAGCATTTAGGGATGGCATTTGACTATTTGCGATGTGTGATCCGGGGAATGACATTTGGTCTACGAGCTTGACCATTCTGCCTTCGTGCGGAAAACACATTACTCTAAAGAGTGAGGAGACGATGGCTCCCATGCAATAAATATAGTCGCGTCCAAGGAGTAAATTATAATCTAAAGGTCCTTGAACTACAATAACGTTCATGTGAACAGTTTTCCTTCTCAAATTAATGGGCACATTTGGAAGGATCCCTAAAGGTCGACTAGTTCCCTTGTCGAAGCCTATTAGATTTCTCATTTAAGGCAAAAGCGATGGTGAACCAAGTGCTTTCCAAGCAGTTGAGGAAAGGATACTCACAGAAGCCCCTTCATCAATGATGGTACCAACCATGACCATTCTGTAAGCTTGTACAATGATTTTGAATGGTACACTGGTCGGTAAATTGGGTCTACCTAGTAGATTCTAGTCAAAGGAAACAACTAGGTTTCTTGGTGGTGGGACCAAATAGATGGCCGGATATGACTCTCATGAACTTTCTTATTGTGATAAAGGAACGAGAGGACTGCTCCCAAGCTCATCGGAGTCTGTGTTGATGAAAATAATTTGAACGGTGTCGTTCTCCTTCTCTTCAGTGACAGTATCATTTGAAGATGAACACTCTTAAGGCAAGACTGGGTCAACTTTCGTATCGACCCTTTGAATTTCATCTGGTATGGATTCAGAGGGTTCATTTTCAATGATAGGTACTTCGGCTGACCACAATGATGAACCAGCCATATTTTCAATCGGTGGAGGGCTTGGCAAGAGTTTTTGATATCCAGGAGGAAGTCGTAGTGGTGAAATCGGACGATTATCCAAAACTCTTTTGGCCTTGTCAAGGAAGGGACAACGGTGGACGACGTGATTATCTTCACACAACTCACAAGGAAGTTTAGGATTCCTTCTTTGTCCGTGTGCTTCACTTTCACTGGTTGATGGTGAGCATTCAACATGATCACCAGAGGTTGATGCTACCAGATTGTGCAAATAAGGAGACCAATCCCTTAATATCCGAGGGATGCAGGGACAATCTTGGTGATAATGGTCTCCATTGCAAATGACACAAGGAGATTTAGGTTTTGATTGTGCGGTGTGTGAATTTTTGCTAGACGATACTTGGTTGCTCCCTTTCGATTTTGGTTCCTTTTTCTTCTTTCCTTTTTCTCTTTATGCTTCTTCTTCTTCTTAGTTACTTGATTTTTAGCTTTATCAGCTTTATCAAGTGAAGAGGAAGGAGGAGAGAGAGAATCAGATGAAGTAGAAGGTTGGGAGGTGACTCTAGTGTTGTCTAGTTGCTGATTAGACTGTTCAGGAATTACGAGATTCTGAACAGAGGTAGAAAAGAGCCAGACCGGCAAACCAATTGTCAATCCTGGAAGTGACAAGGTGGACATATGGGGTGGACCAACATCTCCCCAAGAGGAGAAGGGAATCGGATTTCCTTCACGAGGAAATCCTTGGTTGGTAGACTCCATTTTCTCAACCTGAAGATCAATGGGGGAATTTTTGATGCTATTCCAATTTAAAATAAATTTTTTAGACGCTTGGACACAACTTGTTTTTCAATTTTAAAGAGTCGAGAAAAAACAAAAGATGACTCTAGTTGCCTTCAATTTTTATTGAGCCTGAAGTGACAAGTGCTCAGAGGACCTTTTCCTTAAGGAGTCTGAAAAGGAGCAAAATGGACTTCTCTGGAGATCGAGGAAGAGAGGATTACCAAACCAATCGTAAAACTGCAGAATACTTTTTATGGTATGGTAGTCAATCTTCCCGAATGTTGTGTTTGGTGCATTACGATTGATAGGGTGGTAGACATGGCTTTCTAAGGATAAAGGATGTAGTCTATTGTGGTCTCCCAATATATACGCGACAGTACGCCGGAGCACAAGTCTGTACTGGCACTTGCCGTCTCAAAGTGGAGGAATCACCCAACCAACACTGAAAGCAACAGTTACATGATGCAAGTTTTTCTTTTCAATTCCCCTAATGTTATCATGAACAAAAGGAAACTAATGCACATACAATCAATCAATCCTTTTACAAGAACAAAGACTTTATGATAGTTATGTTTCGAAGGAAAGGAAGACTTTTACAACAATTTCTTTCGAACAAATATTAATCAACTATAATCTAACTTTGAAGATGAATTGATAATGACAAAGAAATCATTTAAGAAAAATTAATCAATCAAGTCAAAGTAGGGCTAGCAAAGGAGATACAATCTTGATTTCAGAGACATGACACTCATTGATCATCCAATAAGAAATCAAATAGAAGAGGTGAAAAACTCTATCCAAAGGTGGAAAATTTACCAAAAGAGGATCTGTGCAGCCCTAAATGGGAGACAGTAAGCTTTAGAGAACTGTCCCTAAGCCAAGGGTACTCTACAAGACACTGCCCCTCACAAGCTTGCACTGGTGACAGTGAGCCATTTCAAGAGGCAACTAAACACAATTTTTTAACCAAAATTAACTTCAACAAGGCTGAAATACAATCAATGAAAGGAAGTAAGGCCTACTAGAGTGTCATATGATATGGATAAGCTACTTGGAATGATATCATTCCCCAACAGAGTCATTAATTTGTTATGAAGAATTTTGTACCTACAAATAAATACTAATTCCCTAGATAAGTAGCTATATCTAGAACAACAGTTTAAAGCACTTTAACCTTTTTCTATAAACAATATATAAGACAAAGAGAATGAGAGGACCTACTTGTACTTTTCCTTTCCTCTTGTCTCCTTTGTATCAGTCTTGTCGCTCCTTCCTGTACTTAACATGCTTGACAAGTACTTGTAAACATCAACAGAAGACAAATAACCAATGAAAGCAAAAGATCTATTGATTACAAGGAAATGGAATGAGATACATTCACACATATAAGAATCATATATCAAGATAAGCATATGGAAAAAAATGTAAATACTTTATTGAATAGAAGGAAGAATTACAACCATGAATCCTGATTTGAAGTCACTACTCCATCTTTTGTTCCATCCACATCACATCATAAGCATGACATTTTGGCAGCATAATGACACTTACAATAGTCTCAATTCTCAAACTAACTTTATCTCCTTACAATTCATCAAATTCCATCCCTTGATCACTTAGATGAGTGCTCAATTTATAGGAAGATGGAGGAGGTTTTGTCATCAATGAGGGTATTGAATGGCTTTCCATACTTAGAATTAGTTCCATGGAGCAAGGGATGAGAGGATAGGAGGTATCTTAATTCATTCCTCATCTATTTTCGAGCTCATAGGAGATGATACGTTTGGGAATCTTATAAAAGGCTCTAGAAGATAAGAATATTCCCCAAACCTTATGTGAATTTTGCTCAAACTCGCCCAACACAGGTCAAAGAGGTCCTAAGTGCTTTGCAAAACACCTTGGCATGGAATTAACTTCTCTGTAGTGCACCCTTGCATGGGCCTACCTGCGCTGGTCCCTCTAGAGGCCATTTCAGGATGTCTTCAGGTCATGAAACTATTTGGGAAGGAGGCATTCAAAAGGTTGACTTGTTTAAGGCATGTAGAAATTGAAATTAGGGTTTGATGAGCCCTAAAACACTTATCTAGATGATGGGTGTGATGTGTCCAAACGGATCTGTAACAAATATGTAAAAAACCCAAAATAGTATGTAGAACTCTAGTGGGATTTGAAATTCAAGAAGACGATAGTTGTGATGATGATAATGATCATGGTGAAGAATGAGTGGAAAACCCTCTTATTTGTAAGAAAGTATTGATTTGATCTAAAAAATAGAAAATAATAAAACAATATTGACCAAATCAAGATCTAACCATTAGGAATACTTTATTATATTTTTTGGAGAGGGAAAAGATATTCAAAATGGTCAAATATCTTTATTTAGAAATAATTAACAATTTAAATAATTTATTAATTATTTCGTGAGGATTAAGAAAGGTGTGAAATTGAAATAATTATTAAATAGTAATTTAACAATTATTCCAAAAATAGATTTAAGGAATAATAAATGAATAGTAATTTATTTAATTATTCCTATGTGATTTAGTCAAATGTGACAAGGAATAATTATCAAATAATGATTTAATAATTATTCCTAGAGAAAATTAAGTATATAATGATTTATTCAATTATTCTCATGGGTTTTTATTTATATTTTAATAAGAAATATTTTAATAAAAATGGTTTACTAAATTATTTCCCATGGTGAAAGTGATTTTACTATGGTAAAATTGATCCTACATGGTGTATTTTGATCTGCCTAGTTAGAAATGGCTAGGTGATCATTTTTTGGTGATAACAGATTGCCAACCAACGTATGAGTGTTAGCAGAAAATCATATGACCGAAATATATTGTATTTTACACTTCCATGAGACACCAAAGCGGAATCATAGAGAGGGGGGTGGCGGGGGAGATACAACTGAAGCAATGCAAGGAAGGATAGAGGAATGGAGGGGGTGAGACTTATTAAGTTGATATAAGTCTCCTTTTACTTTGGAGTACATGATCTCAAATGAGGTGGCGGAGGCATACCCATACCCATTGCAATAACTGAGTACAAAGGATAATGGTGAGCCCAACAATGTGGGACTGAGATACAAAGTACATGATAGATGATATTTTGGCATCAATGGGCCAGAAAATAATACAATGAATTCCATATACATAATGTTCTTGGAAAGGCATAAGCTAGGACTAAATACAATAGCATCTGAGTACATGAGACGTAATTCCCCTCAAGCTAACATGGTGGGGGGGATCACAACCAAAGAATCCATGTTGAATAGGAAAGTGCTCCGAAGATCTGAATGGATCATCTGAAGGAGGCATGCATGTTGTGGGCACTAAAAGTAGTAGAAACCAAACGTATCAAATCTACGGAACTGTATCTAATGTTGGATCGACATCTACAAACATCTGAGCATGTGGGGGGCCACCTGAAATGCCACCCCCTCATGATGTCTGGAACATATCACACAGACCCAATAGTCACTAGTACAACTGTCTGGATCACTGTACCATAAAGTGTATGATTCTCAATCGTGTGATAATGAGGTGTTGTCGAGAACATGAGAAAAAACCAAGTGAAAGGGCAATGATGATTCCTTGTTCTTGATCCAAGGCACTGACTAATAATGAAGACTAGAATGAAGGTACACCACCTTTTATACCACACTTCTGGAATAAATGTGTTGATGTTCACAGAAGAGGGCCTGCTAGAGTTAAGGAAATGAGGATTCCTCAATAAAGGCATGAGGGGTTGTAGTAAAGTGACTGATGGAATGACACCAAGAATGATGATGGAAGGAAACAAGATGAGTGGAAGATTGTGGACTTCCCTTTGTTAGAGCATAATATGCATGGTTGACCTAGTCGTGACTAACTCGATTCCAGAGGGGATGGTCAATTACTCAGACGAGATATTTTCAAAGACAGAGTAGTGTAGCTGGAGGCCAAATATGGGTATAATTGGATGAATGCAACACAACAATGGAGGATGTAATGTAACAAGACACAAGGGGACCCAAAAGAGACTCTATAGATCCAAGGGTGACTCATCTCGGATGCTCTGAACAAGGGTGACTCCATGATGATTCCACATTGGGTAGGCCCGAAGGGGACCATAAAGACATGAGTACATTATGGTTACTCATGAAGAAAATTAACACGTGAGTTAACTAGTGCATAGGTAAAGTGGTACCAGAGTACGAGTGGCTCAAATGAAGAAATATAATTTTAATAGGTAGCAAAGCGAGACCTCGTCGAACAAATGGCTTCCTAGTGAAGTGTAAAATTACAAAAAATAAATGGAGACCCATTATAGGAATTAGTGATATTTTTCCAACTATTTTGATGATTTTTCAAACTGATCTACGCTTTGGTTGCAATGGGCAATGGAAGAACTAGGGGTTTTCCTATAAAAGGGGTTCTTGCCCCCAAATCTAGTTCATTTGCATAGTGAGTTGTTGGAGAATTTGGAGAGGAGGAGAAGGCCCCAAATCTTGTGGAGGTCATAGTGGATAAACCAACTGTCAAAATATATATCTATGAGTTGTAGGTAGGGGGCCTAACCTTACTCATCAATTTTGGTGGATAGATTTTCACATTAGGGTTGCATCTCACCATGGGAAACCCATGCTCTTCCTCCCGATCATAACACAATTTTTGGACCTTGCTATGTGTTATGGAATCTAGAAATTGGGACAATAAATGTGTCCAATGCAGTTTTGAGGGAAAATAATATGTTCTGGGTTGAGAGGAAAATCTAGTTGGGGGGTCTCTGTTGAGCTGAAGTTTTAGACCATAAGTGTATTCCTTTGACTCTGAATTGACAAAACATAATGGCATCTTGTGGCGAGAATGGGATTTGGAAACTCTTCATGCTAAGATTCATGGGAACCAAGAAATTAGAGGGGTTCTGGCACAGTATGAGGTGCTTAATTTCTTGGAGAACCAACTGACGAGGGATGGTGAGCCCCTGCTATCTATTATTTTGAACTAATGGGATCTAGATCATAATACCTTTGTAGTGTAGGGGCATAGGATTGAGATCACTATCCAAGACATATACTTTTTTATGGGATTTCCCCCCTTGGGGGTGTGTTGAAGCCCCGAAAATCAGGTCTACAACAAGGGGGATACCCACCCAGTCTAGACCTTGAAAGCAGCTCCTTTTCTGTTTGGGATGGTGCATCTGAATGGGGATAATGGGACCAGTTACCCAATTTGTTTGTGATGATGTTAAGGGATGATGTTTTCCTTTCTAAAAACGTTTCTAAATAAAATGCTTTAATCTAAATCTAATCTATCACATGCAATTTTGTTTTAATAAATGTAAACAAGTAATTCTAAAACTATCTTGGGATTAACTCTTCACTTATGCAATCTAAAATAGTTTCTAACAACAATCAATGATAAAGATCATTCAATTGCTACGAGAAAATAGTTCATTAAAAGTGAATTGCTTCGTATAAGAAATTAGCCAAAACAATTGTGAGAAGCATATCGCATAATAAGTTGTTCATACACTAAGCATAAACAGAATAGTCACCACCATACAAAAGTGCCAAATGATAAATTAAACATTCAAGCTTTCATATATAAACAACTGAAAATAACATATTACTTGACACATAAGAAAAAATCATTAAGAGATAAAAGTACCATTGATAATAAGTTCTACTCATGAGCTTCAGCAATGTAGATTTATCTTCTCATAATTCAATATCTACTAAGAGTACAAAAGTGCATTTCAGTAGCAGACATTAAACACAAATATCAATAAATCTCGTTTCATTCATTCATCCAAACCTCCTCAGAGGGTGCAGAAGTGAATGTTTTGAAGAACTGTTTCTGACAAATTTTTGGACCCCTCTCTAAATGCATGAGAGAGGTTTAAATACTGCTAACTAAAGACTAAAAATAGTTTATTACAAAAATATAGGAGGGGGTTTAAATGACCGTCCTCATCTAAGGCAAAAATAAATCAAAATAAAACTAAAAATGTATATGAAAATTAACTATGCATCTGTTCTCTTAGATCTAAAGCATCCAACATCAGCTCCAGGAGTGTCAGTTGGTCGACCTCCGATTTTAATTGTCTTGCAGAAACAGAATTAGCAAATATTGGCACTATCTTCTCAGTGGAATTTGTAAGGCATTTAAGAGTTATACACTGACTATGCGGTTTCAACAAGTGTTGCGAGTAAGTATCCCAATTTAACTTGGTTAACTTTTTTATTAACTCTACCTTTTCTTCAACTTTCTGTCTCCAACTTGTTTGTAGTTTTTGTGATTTTGGGAGAAATCCTGGAGCAGTTTCCAATATCAGGTTGGCTCTATGCAGATTTTCATTGACATAGTAAATGACATAGCTTGTTGTTGTCGCTATTTGTTCTGCTGCGTGTTCTGCCTTCTTGATCTGTGCATCCCACTTATTAAATAGCATTTCTTTGTGGGATTCATTGATCTTAAGCAACCTTGCTTTCTTTCCTTCTTCTGATTCCTACCAATTCAAATAATCAGAAACATTCTTGTCAATTAAATCATAATCAAGTCGCAAGTCCACAGATTGACTTGTGATTTTGTCGCTCATATCGCGGTGAGAGTTCCTTTGCGATATTCTTTGGCAAAGTGTATCCTGCTTTTACAGGAGTTGGTCATTCAAGGCAAGGGCTTCTGTGACAAATTCTGTGACTCTGGGGTCATCTTTGTGTTTTTCTATTATGGCTTGTAATTGTTGCTCTTTTTCAGCTAGACTGCTTTGATAACACAACTGCATCTATTGAAAGTCCTGTTGTAATTTTTCCAATTTTTCTTTTGCTTCCCGGCTAGTGCTGGCTTGCTGTAACTCTTGTTGCGAAAATAGAATTTTATCCTATTTATCCTTAAGCAATAGCTATACTTCGGATGCTTTATCAATAGTAGCATAAGCATAAGATCCTGTGATCTAGGATAACTTAGTCAGGTTTCCTATCGAATCAGTGGTAGGGTCACACCAAAGGACATCCAGCTGCTCTGCCTCAGGTGAGAGTAGACTGTCTAGTTTTCATTTCTTTTTCTATCTCCTAACCACTACTTTGTGATGCGGACTGTAAAACACATCTAGAGGATGGATTTCCTCTATATTCAACATGATTTTAGATGATGGAGCTATCAAAATGTGCTCAGTTTTTGGAGCATTGACAACTATTTCAATGACCATTTCTATCATTGTCTGTGCTGTATTCCTTGGTGTCTCCATGTTTTTCTCCTCGGTGTTGATCAATTCATTGAATGTTTCCCACTCTTTCTCCAGCTCTGTTCTTAATGGCTTTGTTGGCTAGATGAGGGGAGTGGGAACTTTCACCTGTGTTGGCGACAACACTTGCTGCTCAGGATTTTCTTTAGATTGGGCAGTATCTGTTATCACCCCAAGAAACTCTCCTAGGTTGTATCTCGGAGATGCTTGGGACATTACTAATTCAACTTAATGTTGCAGATGGTTGAATGGAAGGAATGATGCTTTTTCAAGCCAGATAACCACTCCTACTTTGCTTGACTCCAGACATGCATGAACACCCCCAGGCTATAGGGCTTTAGACCATTAATTACTCACAGTTTAAGGATTGGGTGAATATGGAGAATACTGATCACACCAGCAGATGCACAAGACCTTGTGATGGTCGAATGCAACCAGCAAAGAGGTCTATAAATCTAACTCCCTAATACATAGATAAGATGACAACTCTTTGGCATTAAGTGAAAAGAAACTTGAATAACTTTCACTGATACATACAAGATTTTAACACAGAGGTAGGATGACAGCTCCTCTAATGCTAAACATCAAGAGTTCAGGAGAGTTGCATAACAGGCACAACCTAGAACAGAATAGGAATAGAAAGTGAGAAATTAACAGCAAAAGAAGCTTGTATTAGCTGAAAATGGAGATGAGACGCTGCAAGTATCAAAGCAGTTACAATCTCCAAAATTTGAACCTTACATCAAAACAACAACCATCAACCCTAATTACATCTTGTTTCTGGGTATATATAGAGTTTGAATACAAAGGCACTCAGCCACTCTAATTGTGGAGGGGTCATAATTGACCACCAACCACTTTAACTGCCTGGCAGAGCCTCTGAGTGCAATTGCTTGTTGTATCAGATGAATTTGATCTCCTCGGGTGCTCTGCTATCCTTTGAGGTGGCTGGAGTGCGTATAAGATAAAATGCCATGCTTGTTAAATGCAAGTTTCTGCTCAGGCCTTGTCCTTCTTCTTCTCGGGTATACAACCTGTTGAATGTGGTGGTTGAGGAGGAAATGCACCAGGTACAGGTAAACAGGTCACCTTTGTCCTTTTGGGAGCATGGAGTGGTTAAGGTACGTGAACTGCAAAGCGGGTGAAACAGTTGGGTGGAGGAGTAATATTGGCCGTTAGATTGGGCAGATCGACGGTGGGGATTTCTTGGCAGGGAGTACTAGGAGATATGGAAATGGAGTGGATGCAGGCCGTTGGATCTCAAGCAGACATATCCAACAGTCATCGGGCATCAAAGATGCATGGAGTTCATTGGACGGGAAGGGTGATTTTGGTGGTGGGCAGTATTGATTACACCACCTTCGAGAGCTGGGCAGTAAAAGTACAATGGTGCGTGATCTTAATCATCGTGTGATGCATGGTGGATGGGGAGGGATGAAACTGCTTTTCATCACGCGTTAACACGCTTCTACATTATGGCAGCGAGGGAAGATAATGTCATCTGATCGTGTGGTAGATGATCGGAGAGCAAGGTCTAAATCGCGTGGGTTTCATTGGATGTGATAGGGAAACATTGGATTGGGGGTGGTGGAGAGCAACGGTTAAGGTCACGACAGAGGGTTTGTGAAGGCATGCGGTTATATGGGGTTTTGGGGTACTAACGCCCGGGGCTTAAGGAAAATAATTTTATGTGATTTTTAACAGAAGCATGTGTAAAGGAGATGAGAGGGGAATGGGAAAGGAAATGGAGAAAGGTGAGGATAACTGGTGTAGGCCTTCTTTGAGTAAAACCAAGGGCTGAGCTTACTTCTGCTCCTTGAGTATCAACAATATGTAACAAAGCTAACACTGGCTCCTTCTGGGGATGAGATCCTCCCTGTGAGGTCTCAAGAACCACAAACCAATGTCTTTCCTGTTAAACTAGATGAGAAAAATTTCCTAGTGTTCCATTGGGCATGGAGTCTAATTAAGCTTACACTAAAACTGATAAAAGAACATATTTACAACTTTAAGGCCTAAAGACCTTAAACAACATGATTTTCAAAACTGCCCATTTACTGGGCCATCAAAATTGTTTCTCCTTCTCTTGGTCAATACGCCTATCAATTGGTTCATCAAAGAGTTGCAAAATCATATTTATTTGATCGTCTACCTCAAAAATTTTAGGGCATTTGACCTTATCAGGTAGAGATGGTTTATATTTCATACCCTTTCTGTATGCCCTCATCCTTGGATGTTCTTTGTGGAAACTTTCATACACCTACTGGATAATAAGGGCTGTTGTGTACTTGGTTGTGTCATTTGTGGCTCAAACAATTAATATAAATGGTGAATCTATGTATTCTTGTGTGGAGGACACAAAGACTTCACCTTCTCCTGCAACTTTCTTAAAAAAAGCCCCATCCAAGGAGATGTCCCAAATCTTTGTGCCTTTTCCCTCAGTGATCTGGAAAACTTCCCTTTCAAGTTGTCTGGAGGCCACCTGGGCAGGCTTCGGAATATCAAGACTAAGATTATCAATATCAGCCTTGGGCGTTGAATTATGGCTAGCCTCAGTGCCTAGGGGGGAATTATGAGGGATTGTCTCTTGAACAAACAGAGGAACATAAGATGATGGGGAATTGATTTCACCCTTTTTGATCACTGCACTGGGGATAACAACAGGTTGGCCAGTTTTCAGATTTGCATAGTCATTAGAAGTTGGCTGGCTTTAGGCTCTGGCTCTTCAAGGATAGATTTCTTGAAGGACTCTTTCTTCACTGGCTCAATTAGAGGCATGGGTATTCTTGGCTTTTGAATTTCTGACTAAAACCTGATAGAAGAAGGGGAACATTCAAGGCCTCTTACCTCTACAGCTAGAACTTTGAAGAAGATGGGGTCTACTGCTGGTTGCTTTGATCCAGGTGGATGTTGGTGGCCACCCACCTATCCCATTTGGACCCGCACAATTGTCTCTTTCAGCATTTTCAGTTTCCTTAATTATAGCACAACTTACTATTTTTAGCAGTTTTTCGGGTCCTGAACTTCCAGAGCCGTTTTGAGGCCCTAAACGACGTTTTTTGGGGAATCCAGGGGCAACATGGGTCCATTAAATGGACCGATGTTGCCCATTCCAAAAATGGTAGTTCTCGGATAGATCTTTCTAACAAGCTTTCATAGGCGTCAAACGGAGATCGTATGCCAAAGTTACGACCCCGGGAAATTGATGTACCAATTTACCCAAAACGGGGCCCACAATTTGGCGTTTCATCTTCTAAGGGTCGGTTTTGGAATGTGAAGGGTTTTCCATTGTTTCTCAATAATAAATAGGCCTTCGAGCCTCATTGTAACACAAGTTCGGAACAGTTCAGAGACATGTAGCCGCACATCTCTTCTCAGAGATAAACTACCATCGTCCTAGCTGGTTTATTTCCAATTCTGGTGTAAGCATATTTCGGTATTTTCCATTAATGAAATGAAGTGTTATTTCCGCTGCATTTCTTTATTTATGGTTATCGCATCTCTGTATTTATGGTTATCTCTGTAATCTATTGCGTTCCTATTTAAATCCGGATCAGTCGCGGTTGCGCAGGAAGGGCTACACTACTGTGTTGACAAGCAGAGAGGTGACCGTTGGAGTCACTATTCAGGACAAGATGTCTAAATTATGGCAAAAGGGAGCAGCCAACGGGTAATTAAGAGATAGGGTATGAGCCAGATCTGGAACGATCTGCCATAGGCTTAGCATGAGGGCATCAGAAAAGGTGGGAGCCAACAAATTTGAATTTTGAGACACTTATAAATCACAGGGGGCCATCCACCGAAAGAGCTACGCTTTTGAGAACAGTAAGTTATTGTGCCTTCTTGCTGCTATGGAATTGTTCATTATCTACGCTCAAGGAGTAAGCCCAAGGGTTGTGATATGGCCATTGGAGATGCAGGGCTTTCTGAAGAGGATGGTGTTGACAGCTACGGGCACTGCGCAGAGTTTAACATCGATGGTAGGGGATGTGCCGGAAATTTGTAGACACGAAGTAGAACTACTCTGGATGTGCTGCCTCACCCATGGGTTAGACGACGAACCATGAAAGATAAGGGAAAGGCTGTAAATATGGAGACAAATGGTGGAATTGCAGTTAATAGGTCATCTTTGATGCACCTTGAAGATTGGGATCTCCCAGGCATCAACAATGGTCTTGCAAAATTGCAACACAAGCTGCAACAGAAAGTGTGTACAGAAGATACAAAATTGGAAAATGGTTGCGTTGGTACGAGGAGTTCCCATATGCGGCACCCTAGCTAGAGCTAAAACCCTATGAGGGGGTGTTTTGTGTTAACCGAGCAGAGAAGAATGAGCAGTACCAGTCACGTGAATTGGTAGTGACAATAGAGTAGGTGCTAGAAGAAGTGTTGTAGGAGACAAAGAGGAAGTAGTGCGTCAATCATAGGAAGGTGAACCGCAAAGCCTAGGCAGTGTGTATCACGGCATCGACGAGTGACTCAGGACAGGTCACGATGATTGTGTTGGGTAGCGGAGGTCCCGCGTAACAGTTTTGGGGCTTAAAGCCTATAAGTTAGGATAATAATATTGTAAATCTCTAAAATATGAAAAGTGCGAAATGTAATAGGTCAAGTCAAAAGGGTTGTCCACCCAAGAAATAGTATAGAATAATAGGAAGTAAGTTGGCCTGCCCATGGTCTGCGGACCATGGGAATGTATAAATAGAATGAGGCTCTAAGGGTAAAAGGTAGTTCTTGTTTGGAATTAATCTTAGTGCTATGGGTTTGTAAAGACAATATTTTCTGCGTTTGTAAGTTCAAGTCAAGGGTGTTGGTGGGTAAATAGAGGCTTTGCAGTTGTGTGCGTAGAGGCCTGGTAGAGTCAGCAATTGTGTGCATGGACCCTTGCAGGTGAGTGCGTAGGGTGGATCTGGTTGTATTGAAGAGAAGATCAATAAAGATAAGAATTCCTGAATCATTGTGTGCTTTCTTGCAGATCTATCATTTGCTTATGATCTGAATTTATGCATGATCTATTGTATGAGCTTACATCTTTCTTTATAATTGCGTGCATGGGGTTTTAAGTTTAAATTTTTGCTTAAAGATAGTAAAGAGTAGATCTGATCCATAACAAACTCATAAATAATAACTCCGAGGGAAGTGCCTTGCTCCGGATCTACACAGAGGTAAAGTAGCGTGAAGCTACAGAACGGTTCGCAAACCCTCCAGACAACATCAAGACATCCCAAGGGTGCGGAAACCTGCTTCCATCACCCTCCCCTGCTGCCTCGGGTGAGACCTCAGTCCCTGCTCCGTGGGTTGTTGCTGAAAGGGCCGGTAGCTGTGGGATTTTTTTGGCTAATAACTCTTCTGAACCTAAGTCAGGGCCTAATAAGCAAACACTGCTCCTTCACATCTCGACTTTGCCTATTGAGTTGACTATATCAATATGATATCATCTTGTACTAATCCAATTGATCCTTGGGTAGTACCATACAAAACTAACATTGATAGTTTTGGTGACCGTATGCCTCTTAGCTCCATCAAGATTGATTATGAAGCCATTCGTTTAGCCCGTGCAACTCATTCTGATTTAGTCTCTTTGATCAATTGGGTTGATCACTCATGGGATTATTGAACACTTTCTGATCCTTTCTCTTGTAAATTTTCTACTGATGGGAGCATCATTGAGATCATGATTTGAGACGATGCATCATGGGATGATCATCACCATCGTTTCCCTTTATTAGATTCCATCAAGGATAATCCTTATGACCTTTACCAACCCAATATCATTGAGCTCTTCACGAATTCTGTTTCAATTCATGCAGTCGATTCAGAAAAGAAATTATCAAATATTGAAGATACTATCCCTCTCAATATCTCGATTAAACCCAACATTGTCGAGAATTTACATATCAGCATGTCTTTCTCTCCAGATGAGATTAAGACTCATAAAGCTCTATTTCAGAAGTTTTGAGATGTCTTTTTCAGGTCTCATAAAAAAATTCCAGGGATTGATCCAAACATCGTGGTTCATGAAATAAAAATGTATCCTGATGCTAAGCCAGTCTGGCAGCACCTTTTTCCGGTACATCCCTAGAATATTATTGCAATTAAATATGGGGTTGAAAAAATTATACACACTAGTTTCATCTATATAGTTCCTTTGACTGGTTGGGTGTCCAATATTGTTCCTCTCATTAATAAACAAGGAACAATTCGTGTATGTGTTGATTATTAGGACATAAATCATTCTTTTCCAAAGGATAATTATCCCACCCTGTTCATTGACTAGATTGTTCATGAATGTGCGAGTTGTGAAATCTATTCATTGATGGATGGATTTTCCAACTATAATAATATCAACATTCTCCTAGTGAATCAATCTAAAACTACATATTTGTCCTTGGGGTACATTTGCATACCAAAAACTCCCTTTCATGTTGAAGAATGATGGGGTTATGTTTTAGATGATGATGAAATATGCCTTTCATGATATCAAACACATCATGCAACCTTATCTAGATGATCTTCCTGTTCATTTGAAACATCAAGCTGATCACCCAGTGCATCGTAGAGCTATTTTCTTAGGATGCAGGCATTAAAATATTCGACCAAATCCTCACAAATATGTGTTTTGCATTAGCTATGGCTTGCTTGTTAGTTTTTTGGTTTTAAAACATGAAATTTGTATCAATCCTTTGAAAGTTCAGGTGATCATAGATCTTCCTATGCGTTCTTCCTTCCTTCAGCTTCCATGATGCCAAGGGAAGGATAACTTTCTATAGAGGCTTGTCCTAACTAAATTGAGTTGACCAAAGGATACACTCACCTATTAAATAAAGAGGTTCCCTTCCATTGGGACGAAACTGTTGAAATGATGTTTGATGCCTTGAAATATGTATTGATTTGAATCTCTGTTATAACCCGTGAAATACCAGCACATTTATTTCTTGTATCTCGGAGTTGTAGTTACTACCATCGCAATGGTATTGGTCCAAGAGGAAAATGTATGGACTGAGCATCCCATTTACTACTTGATTTAGAATCTCAATGATACCGAATTCAAGTACACTAATGTTGAGAAGTTAGCTTTGGTGGTTGTTAAAGTTTTCCAAATATTCGGCCATTATATACTTCTCCATAAAAGTACAGTTATTTCAGGATCGAACCCTATCACATACATTTTGTCACGCCAATTGTTGGGGGGAATTACTTCAAATGGATCGTCATCCTGCAAGAGTTTGACCTCGAATTCATCAAATCCAAGTCAAATAAATCCTTAGTTTTTGTTGGGATAGTCTGTGACCTTCTCACTCATGGTTCTAAATCCATGATTGGAAATTCAATCCCAGACGAGTCGTTGTTTTTGATTTCATCATCTAACCCTTGGTATGGAGACATCCTAGTATATCTCTAGATCCAGATTTTTTGGTCTAATACCTGTCACTTTGAGAAACGTCATATTCAATATCAAGCCAAAGATTATATAATCATTGGCAACATCATCTATTGTTGTGGTATCGATACAGGTTTTTGGAGGTGCCTCACTCATTAGGAGGCCGGGAGGTTCCTTAATTAGTGCCACTCAAGGGCTTGTGGTGGTGATTTATCTGGTTATACTACTACACAGAAGATCCTACGTGTTGGTTACTTTTGGTCTACTATTTTCAAGATTGTATTCTCACTATCCAAAAGTGTCATTCATGCAAGACTTTTTATCATAAGACCTGTGCTCCACCCTCACCTATGCATCTTGTTATTGTCATAGGTCCTTTTGTGAAATGGGGTATCTATTTCATGACATGTAACTCTCACTCAGCCAGGAGGCATGGCTATATCATTTTAGCAATTGATTACTTTATCAAATGGGCCGAGGTGATGCCTACATTTAAAAATACCGGTGAAACAACTTGATATTTATTTTTCAACCATGTCATCACACACTTTGGTGTTCCACAAGCCATAGTTATAGATCACTGAAATCATTTTCGGAATCATATGATGACCAAACTGTCTGCCAAGCTAGGAATTTCCCATGAAATTTCCACTCCCTACTATCCATAGGAAAATGGACAATTTGAGCTATTAATAAGGTTCTTAAAAATATGCTTCAACATATGATAGGGGTCCCTAAATCAGACTGGAATTTTCTTATTTTTGCTGCCTTATGGGCATACCAAACCTTTGTTAGGACTACTAGCACATTTACATTGTTTCAATTGGTTTAGGGTATAAATTTTATCCTTGCGATAGAATGTCAGATTTTTCATTGAAATTGGCCATAGAACTTCTTCCTGCCACTTCTGCAGAAGAGGAACATCTTTTACATCTCACAGGCTTAGATGAGACACGACGTGATTCCGATTTAGCTAATGGAGCTCATAAGAGATTTATAAAGGTGTAGTATGACAAGAGTGTAAAGCCTCGCATTCTCAGAAGGAGACCTTGTTCTACTTTATGATCAAGATTCTGATAAATTAGGATCAAGAAAGTTCAAGCCAATGTGGCTAGGTCCATCTTTTTCAAACTTGT